>VZTU01018841.1:0-15724 GCA_013400835.1 Zapornia atra
ATATTTTTACTGCTCGCTTGGTTCTAACAAGAATATTATTTCAGAAGATAATACAGTTCACTTGAGCTAATACTTGAGTGAAAAGGACAATTTATGTCCCTATACTTTCATTGAAAACCAGTGTCACAGTTAATTTCTAGGAAAAAAACCCCCACAAAACATTTTTTGCCTATCAGAGGATCTGTAGTTACTGTTTTTTCGCAAGTAAGTAACAGTAAATACAGAAATAAAGACTAAAAATATTGAATAAATTACATGGATGTGCCCTAATGATCAAGTTCTTGAAAATTAAAATACTGGTGTCTGCAACTCTCTGTCTGACTAGACCACCAGTAACTTGTTCTTAACTGTCTGATTCTCTTTGGAATACATTTTTATTCATTAGGTAGGTGGATGTTACCTTTTCTGCTTTGCTTGGTGTCTGAAACATTCTTTAGCTGCATCTTATTTTTAGGTGCATGGTGATGTCTTCTGAAATTAGATCTTTTAATATTATTGAATATGCTGCAAATAATAAACATAAAGAGCTTTCCTCTATATGCAATGGAGGTTCTAATTCTATTTTTATTTAATTATTATTTTACAAGGAATTGTAACTATTTTACTAGATGCCACTTAAGATACATTTGCTCGGCAAGAAGTATGTCAGTAACACTTCTGCTATGTCAAAACTGAGCAGTGCTATTTTTTAATTTTGATGAAAGAATTTAAAGGCAATCATAGCAGTTACATACATTAAAATTTAATGAGGTTTTCTTCAGATTATGTCATAACAATAATGCCATTTATTTAGGGATATGAGAGCATAAGTTACCTTGATTTATAATTCAGAAGGAAAATAATAAATTTCCTTTTAGTTTTCCCTCCAGAAACTCTCAATGCTAAGCTAAGGTAAATCTGGAAGGACTCATGAATATTTTTATGTTAGCAATGGGTGAAGGTAGCTTGATGAATCATCTTGGCACTGCTTAATATTGAAGAGAAGCTCCATAAATAGAAAACTTTTATGGTTTACTAAATGTTTTGAAAGGAAAGAGTGTTTTGTATCTTCTTTTATCTTACACTGTTTCTTTTTGCAAAGTGGATGTAATAATAGGAAATTTTATTATTAAGATATTTATTTTTCTAAAACCTCATGTGGTTATGCATGACATTCAGTTTTGTATCTGGAAATGCATAACTGCCACAATAAGAATGCAAACATCATGAGTGAAAGGCAGGATTCTTTACTGTACTGTGTGGTGTAGACGTTTTGTTGGATCTGAAGAAAGCAAGCTAATTAGCCTGATTAACAAGCAAGGTTCATTAACCCAACAAGAGAGCTATGCTAATAGCTATGCTACTTCTGATACTGAAGTAAACTCTTTCAGCTACTGTGTCTTTATAAAGGACTGTATTTAAGAAGCGTAGAGTTACTAAAACGTTGCTGTTGGCTGGAGATAAGACAATTCCATGTTCAGAAAATGTTTATAGACTCATCAAACTGCTTTTGAATGTGACTTGTGGTCTTGCATTTTTATTTTATTTAAAGAAGAGTTTGAAGTGGGAAATATATGCAGAATGAACAATAGGACTTCTGCTTTACCAGAGCAATCCTCCAACAGACCAAGCTCCAGTCTGCCATGTTTATGTCTGTATGACCTTTCCAAGACAGCCTCCATTTTTGGAAGTAGTTGTAAATGCAATTGTGAAGATCTCAGTATTTTCTCCACTGGAAATTTCAGTTTTAGGCTTTTTCCATCACGAATAGTCAGTCGTAATAAAAACCAAGGTACACTAACATTGCGTACTTAGTATATAGAAAATACTGAATACATACTGTTGGACACAACCAAAATGAGAATTTTCTGATAATATTGATGTTCTTCAGTATATTGTGTTTTTGTTATGTTTCAACAGACAGAAGAATTTTAATCAAGGACAGCACCTGCACTATTCAGTAAGATTGCAGATTTTTTGTGGAAAAAAATAAGACTTAAAAATAGTTTCACTAAGCATGCGAAATACATTTCCTATTTCATGAATGATTTATGATACTGACATCTTATTTTTAATTACTGTATAGAATATTTGTGAAGAATCTTATTCATTTCAGTCATAAAATTAAAATATCTTAATTTCTTCCACTACTACAAAAGCATCAATTAATAAGAATCTTCAAGAGGATCCTTCCAAAATAAAATCTAATTACTAGAATGTTTGGGTTATATATGATCATTAAAACAACAGTGAATAATGCCAGAATATATTTTTATGTAAAACAAAATAATCTGTTGGGTTTTTTTAATGGCCTTAGAATAGTAAGATACACATCACAAAAATTTGAATATAACTGTGGAAAATAATTTATGACATAAAGATATTTTAGTAAATAAGAAACGTGGATAGATTAAAAGCATTACAGTAAGGAATAGCTTATCATTGGTTTAATATAATTCTCATTTTTAGAGACCCAATTTTGCCCTCTTTATGGGAAAAAATGCTTTTACTGAGATTTTATATTTTCACTATTTTTACTGAATTATTACTTTACTAACTTAAATGTTATGTCTCATATGTACAGAAAACTGTATCTCTGAAATATGAGTAGGTGTATCTTTTCTACCTAAATGCCAGGAAACTAGATTACCTCTGAAAACTTTGCTATTGTTATCTTGACCTCAATATTAATCCTTCTGATGGCTCAAGAGAGTAGATTTTTTTAATGTATGGTTTTTGGAATTTATATGTCTATATTTAGTACATTTAAGACTGTAATAAAACAAAATTTAAAAAAAAAAAAGTCATGGTATAGATATTCCTTGCCCAAGAACTACTGTAATTTGTAATGAATATTTAAATATTTTAACAGTAGGATATAGATGGAATAAATACACAATGACCACAGACTGCTGAAATATTTAAATACAGTAGATAAGAATACAGAAGTGTGTTATAGATTAGTGCATAAACCCCGTAAAGAACTCTTTTCCTTACAGCAAATTTTAATTTTTGGAAGAATATACTGGATTCCTTGTTTATCTATCTATTCTGTGTCAAAAATGCAACTGACTTAGTAGGATTAAACATGATAGCAAACTTTTTTTATTATTCCAAAGATAAACCCCACATTTTAAAAACTAAGAGAACATCCGTAAGAAAATTCTTCATCTATAAAAGTTGAAAGGACAGATGGACTGAGGGCTAAAGCAAGGAATTTTGATTTAGGAAATCTGCTGCTGTTAGTCAGAGTTAGTTCTGATAATATGAACTGCAGAATTGTGTTGATGGCAGTAAGGTTTGAGCTGAGGTTTCTGATCACTGACTTCTGCTCATCTAAATCTGGCTTCTAGCTCTAAATTTAACTTGGATCTTTGGTGTCAGCTTACATGACCCATCTCTCTCTCTCTCTCTAGACAGCTACCCAGATCTACTCCAAATGCTTCTGTATCCTACAGTCAGTTAAAATAATGAAAAAAATTACCTTATGTATACTATATGTAATTAGCAAATCTAAACTATACATATTTAACTTTTATATGCAAATTTTATGGAAATACACATTATGCATTATTACTTTGGTTGCTGTCGAGTAGTTTGTTGTCTTAATATGTTGTCAATTTTAACAATAAAGCAATTATTTTCATATGACAAGTCACCTCTCAGCAGCTTTAAAATTAATTCATTGAATATCTCTATGGTACCACTGAGATACTTCATGGAAATTATTCTAAGTAGTCCATCCTGCTGTTCATAAAATTTTGTCACTAAACAGGATGAAATGAAGTCATCTAATCATACAGATCATTAATTCACTTAAATATATCTCAGCATTGCTGGAAACCTGACATAACTAGAGTCTTTATTTTTAAAATATATAACTAGAGAAAATGCTTGCCTTTAAAACATTCGGGTTTGGTTGTTATCAGAATTTTTTTGTGTGTTTTTTGTTAGTCTCACTTTGCATTACAACATAAGAACCCCATCCATCAAAAGGTTACTTTAAGTAATGGATTTTTGTGGGACAGTGCTTTTGTGATACTTTTTTTTTTTTTTGTTTCACAAAATAAGAAATAGGACAAAGAGTAACACAAAATGTGTAAAATAGAATTGGGCAATGTCTTTAGATATTGCATAATATCATTATGTAGTTCCTTTTCTCCATGTAGAAGGCATGCATGGCTTTAAGGTGACCACCATAACCATCTTTTGAAAGTGTTTAATAGAAAAATAATTTTGTAATAATGTATTTGGAATGACCAGTTACTGCTACTATGGTTTTGGTATATTCTGATGACCTTATACAAGAATACTTCAATTAAGCTGATGAACAGGGATTTTTTTTCTTTTTTTTTAATAATGCTAAGACTGCATCCTTTCATAGGGTTTTATTTTCAGGAGCATCCAATATTCAATCTGAACACCATTTTCTATCTATATATCTTTTTCAATTTATCTATAACTTTCTAAAAGAACAGCTTCTGGAAAACTGATCTCTTGTCTCCCACTCAATATATGGACCATTGTGGACAGACTGCAGGACATTGCCACTGTGTAACCAGCATCTCCAGGCAGAAGTTCGCCATGCACAGATTTCCAGTTTTCATGAAGGAAGGATCATGAGCTTGGAACTTATCTTTAGGCACACACTGAAAAAGTTAAAACAATAAATTGAGGCACACCAAGTTCACTAGTTGTGTTTTAGATATCTAGGTCTGAGTGGTTTAGAGGACATGTAGCAATAGGATGAGGGGTAGTGGTTTTAAACTAGAAAAGAGGGTATTTAAGTTAGTTAAGTTAGTTAGGGAAAAAAAATCTTCAACGTGAGGCTGGTGGATCACTGGAATAGGTTGTCCAGAGAGGTAGTGGAGGCACCATCCTTGGAGATACTCAAAATCAGCCTTAATGGGGCTGTGAGCAACCTGATTTAGTGAAGATCTCCCTGCTTACTGCAAGGGGTTGTACTAGATGACCTTTAAAGATCCCTTCCAACCTAACACATTCTATGACTCTGTGATTCTATGATTTGGTTATGCAAAGTGTATTGGGTGTCCATAACAAGGTACTGGCATGGGCTGCGGGATGGCCTCTGTGAGGAGTGCCTGGAGCAGTCCCATGATGGTTCCACCTGGTTCCAGCCAGCTCCAACCCACCCATCAGAGGGCACAGCCGAGCTCCACAGCCAAGGTAGGGGTACCTTGGGGAAAGTGTGTGTAAGAAAAGGTAAAACACTACAGAGAGTAGTGTGAGAGAAAGCACTGTAGAAAAAATATGTAAGAAATGGCCCTGCAGACAACAAGGTAAGAGAAGAAGGAGGGGGAGGAGGTGGTCCCTACAATGGAGTAGATAGCTGAGTCAGGAATAAGAGTGAAGTTGAGACTGGGAGAATGAGGGACAGGGAGATTAGGTATAAGATATTTTAGTTTCTATTTCTTACCAACCTAGTCTATTTTGATTTGGAGTAAGTTAAAATAATTTTCTCCAAGTTGAGTCTGTTTTGCCCAGAAAGTTTCTTATTTGTATTTTCTCTCACTGTTGTGCTAAAGATTGGGAGTTTGAAAGAGGCTGGGTGGTGGTCTGGCAGGTGAACCCACCACATACTCACAAGCACCAGTCTTGGGGATCACCAAATTTAATGAAAATAAAAGTAAAAATAGGGACGTTCAGTATTTTAATTTTCTCAAGTATGTCTTTCACCTAAGGACAAAGTTGTAGCAAGAAAGCTATAAAATATTTAAATCCAGATAAGCCAGAGATATAATTAATATGAGGAATTCTGTTTAAGATTCCTGAAATATGGTGCAAGCACCATAACAATAAGCCCTATAAACAGGTTGGAAAGGTCCTAAAGAAACCTACTCAGTACTTTGACTTAGGTGAGTTCTGTACCTGTGGCAGATATGACTGGAAGATGGCACCAGAAAAGCAGGAAATTCTAAGGAATCTGCAGTCTTTTTTCCAACACATCAAGAAATCTTTCATTGTTAAATAATACCTTCTGAAAAGATGTTTTCTATCAATTCTATGGGAAGGTGCCTCAGCCCCTTTCATTTCAGCAGAGAAAACCTCCAGCCAGAACTGCAAATGCTAAGGAAAACATGATAGATGCTAGCAGTATGGCTCTTTCCACCATTCGATGTCCCTATGTGATCTTTTCAATCAGAAACATAAGGACTTAGCAGTATAGGTTAATTTGTATTCCAAATTCAGTGTAAAAAAAAAGTGCCATATAATACCATATTCATGAATGGAAAGAATGGCAGAGGAAATTTTAGTGTTTGTATATATGCAGCAAGTATATGGTATTCAGTTTCATGTGTGATATTTGAGCTAACATGGTGTTGGCTCAATACAGAGTGAATGTAAATCTTCACATAATCTGTCACAAAAACTAAAAGGTAGATAATTGACAAGGAAGCCCTAAAGGACAGGATGAACCTATGTTGTGATCCAATATTTAAGATTAATGTCTCGACAAAAAACAGCTCTCAGTGAATCAGCATTTTTAGCAGGAAAAAAAATGCAGTGGAGAGTTTTAGATATGCTTTTGTTCCAAAAAAAATAACATGCACATATTCAAAAGCCATGGATTTATCACCCACAAATTTTACTGCCCTGTAGGTTCATTTTACATTCTCCATTTATGTGGTTCAGTTTTCAGATCGCTTTTATTTGTCCATGTATTCTGTTATTTTGACAATTTATATCACTCATTGAGACACTATTAATTATTTTTCTTTTAAGTTTCTTTTATATTTTTTGCTTCGGATTGTTTTCTGAAGACTTGCCATATTGCCCTTCCCATTCTTCTACAGATGGCATTTAATACTTCTTTTGTTTGATAATAACTAATATTTAGAAACTCTTATTTGTTGGTGTTATTTTCATACATACTAATTATACTCCTGTATCTTGCAGGAAATCTTGTTAGCAAGCATTTTTTTACATTATTGCCTGAGTATTTGTTTTCCTTTTCTGATTAACCTGATACTTAGTTTGTTTGCATGTTAAAATTTTAAAACTTTTTTTTTTAACTTTTACAGATGAGCTTTTTAAGTTCATCTTTTAAGTTCCTATGTTACATTCATATAGAATAAATAATATAAGGTTTTCATATTTTGGAGGACTGTTTATAAATCTTTTCTTCTTCCTTTAGTCCACTCTAGGTAAAACATTGTTTAGAATGACATAATAGATTTTGTGGAGATAATGACTAACTCTTTTACTCACCTTTCTCTCTTAATGTTTCAGCCAAATGAGTGTAGGAGTAAAATGGAAGTTTTCATTTTTTGTATGTTTCAGTATAGATGAGTATGCCATTAGTCATTGCCTTGCATCTGAAAAGTTCTCAACGTAGCATCTTGAGAAAAATAAAATCATGAATGACTTGAGGAAGATTAATTTATCAAAATAACTTAAAGACTAAGCAGCAGCTAAATAAATTTGTAGCAACAAAAAGATTTCTAGCCTGGCTGTTTCCATGGCAACCCTCCTTCTCAGAGTTTAAAAAAATATTTCTGCATTAGTCTCATGCTACTCATCACTTTCATTGTATATTATTTCAATGGACAGGTATCTCTATTTTATCCGTATAAAAAGCCAGGTGAAATACATGACAGAAGGTAACTCTTTATTTGTATTATGATAGGGTCTGTGATGCCTGATTTATATTAGGGACAATTATACCATGTGTTTTATGTATGTGTTTTCATTTTACAGTAGCATAGGCATCAATCTCTTCCATAAAGTTCAATAGGTTTTATTTCTTTGGTTGGTTGGTTAGTTTTTAAGTGCAATCATTATTGTTGTGAACAAAATAGAAAATGGTTTGATAAATTAAGTATCATTTTCCCTATTTTGAAGTTGTAGAGACAACATGAATACAGGTGAGATGAACCGCTATAAGTAAGTTTCTTGTACCAGAGCTTTAATTAAGAAAGCTTATATTTACAAAACTAAGTTTTAGACAGCTGAAGGCAGAGGAGATGAATCCTGGCTGAAGTGATTTTCTCTCTGGCTAGAGACATTGCAGTAAAATTGGACTGAGGTCATCTCAGCCTTATTTTTAATGCCTTTCTTCCATATTTACAACTGAATTTTGAGGATTTTGGTTTTTTATTCAATTTCTTTTCTGTTATTCTCATTATAACTTTACGATTTGAAAAAAAAAAAAGGTTGATCTACTTTAATAAAGCACAAATTTTTCCTTTAATCCACTGACTAGTTCTGAAAAGGACAAGTGGAAAACGTGTATGTATTATAACTAAATGTGAATCATCAAAGAAATAACATGAGGGAAGTTAGGTGCAGCAGGATGATAAGGACAGAATTGCAGTCCCTATATGACAGTGAAAATAAGCTGTAATAAGGCACCATTAAAAAGTTGAATGAAATGAAACCTCACAAAAGCGGCCACACAATTTTATTAAGTTTAACATAATTGGCTGTCCTTTTGAAAGAACAACTCAGGCCTGAAATAGGAAAGCTACTGCCTGAATTGCTGAAGTATGTGGACAATGTTTGAGGCAAACTGCACAGTATCTGCATATGTTATGTTTCCCACAACTGAAAATAAAAATTTAATCTAATTAATATAATGGTTTTGCTGCAGCCAAATCGCAGTCTAGACTGCCCACATTATTTAACAGTTGTTGCATCCAACCTTAATAGGCAGTCCTTGAAGTCAGGTACTCAGGCCAAACACAAATGCCTTAATAACAATAAAACAATGCTGATGTAATTAGCAATAAAATAAAGGTTATCAGTGAACAAGTTTTCATAGCTTTTTCTTAAGAAAAGAGCACCTGCACAACTCACTGGCATTATGTATCTAAACTAGGGGCAGCTCTACCCATGCTACTAGTTATGCTCAACATTAGTGATTGCCTACATTTTTACAAATTTTTACACAGAATATTTAACTTTTCTTTCAGTTGGCAACCAGTTATGTCAACTATCCTTTATTATGTATTTTCTTAAATAGCCTGTAAATTTTAGACAAACAGTTCATTTATGCATCATCTACATGGTGGTATTTTTCTTTGGTTGCAGACTGACATAGTATCTTACTGATGTTTTTCATTAAAAAGGCTCAATATAGCCTTAGAATATTATTGGTCATTGTATAGTCTCAGTTTGGTGTTTGTATGTTATGATTGCTAGGCATGGTCATTCTTTCTAGCCTGTTTTGGATAAACTGTGATTAGATAGGAAATTGGCTATATGTTTATTCTTTCTACTTACCAGACAGGAATCTAGCGCACGACCCAGCTGCAAGTAGTCCCTGTGAGGACTCGGCAGCTTGCTTCCTCAAGCTTGTAATTCAGCCTGTGCCAGCTGTGTCAGCTGGACTTCCAGAGAATAAAAAGCATGCTTCTGACAGATGGACAGGGAGAGTGTACATAACCAACAGAGAAACAGCACAGTACAGATTGCATATGATCCCAAGAGAATCATTTGGTTTTGCTAACTGGGACTTAATTTAAAAGTGCTGTTCTTTGGACTTCTTGGTCCAATTCAAGTTTCTTTTTTCAACTAAGTCCATTTAACTACCTTCTCATGGAATTAATTTTCCTCTCATCCAAAACATTTTACTTTCTGTTTTATCTGCATTTGTTTTGGCTGGGATGGAGGTAACTTTCTTCATAGCAATGTTTTGGATTTGTGACCAAACCAGTGTTGATAACATACTAGGGTTTTATTTATTGCTGAGCAGTGCTTGCATAACATCAAGACCTTTTCTGTTTCTCACACTGCTATGCCAGCAAGTAGGGAGGGGACACAGATGGGACACTGAACCCAACGGACAAAAGGGATATTCCATCACATACGAAGAGGAAGAAGGGGAAAAGGGGGGAAATTTGGAGCAATGGCATTTGTCATCCCAAGTAACAGCTAGTACTGATGGAGCCCTGCTTTCCTGTAGATGGCTGAAGACCTGCCTGCCTGAAGGAAGGAGAGAAAAAATTCTCTGTTTAGCTTCAGTTGCATGTGTGGCTTTGCATTACCAATTAAACTGTCTTTATCTCAGCCCAGAGTTTTTCTCTCTTTTGCCCTCTCCCTCATCCCACCCATTGTGAGGGAGTCAGTGAGCAGCTGTGTGGAGTTTATCTGTTCACTGGGGTCAACCAACATTACCATATATTTTGCTTCCTGGTTTTGTTCATTAAAATGAGAAGCATTCATACATTGTAATTGATTAGTACATATTTTAGTTGAAGATGTTTGTTACATATTCCTGTATATTTTGAGAAAATCAACTCAGCTGTTGCCTAGCTCAAAAAGCACAAGAAATAGTTAATCCCATGGGTAATTTCCATTCTTCAGGTGTATATAGGAAGTTATCAGTGAATAATTCCTTTTGTCACCCACCTACATCTCTCTCGTTTACTCTTTTTACTTCAAATAGTCAATATTGATAACAAACTAATTTTGTTATCGAGCCTTCATATCAACAACATGTCTGATACCAAGATACATGTAATAGAATGGCATGTTTGGGTGTGGTACAACATGAGCTGTGCAGGACAACTATTTTTGTCCTCCATGACTTGTTACCTTTATTGAATTGCATTGACCTTTCCTCTGTCTTATTACGCTGCAAATTCATATCTAATTTGCCAACCATGGTCACCCACAGTCTCCACTGAAATAAAGAGGCTGTTTCTTGTAGTTTCTCCTGTTTGCAAAATTATGTATTCATTTAATTCCTGTGGACCATTGCTGTAGTAAAAGGACTCTTAAATACTTACAAGTAAAAGGAGGATTACCTTTATCCAGTGCTGTGCTAAAGGTACAAAGCCATAGCTTCTGAGGAAGACTGCAGGAAATTAATTCATTAAATAACATTATTAAAAGTTTTATTTCATTTTTCCAGAATAAAAAGCTCATGATAGAACTATAGAATAAAAATAAGGTACGATTGTTATGTCAGTATTGTGTCATGGAATATCTCAGTTAGAATGTAAAGATCCTGTTTCAAACCAAAACCATAAAACCCACAAAAAACCAAACAAAAAAAACCAAACAAAAAGGTCAGTGTGATTTATACTGAATATGGATTTTTCTTCTAGTGTCAAGAATGTTTTTTGGGGTTTGTGTTGGAGTTTTTCTGTGCCTGTTTTGCAAAAGTCTTGCTATAACAACTATGACACATTAAATCTGGATTCACAAAGACTGTCAATTTAGTGTAAATGTTGTTTCCTACCTTCATTTGTACAGACAGAAAGAGTGAGAGGCTTTTGCAGTGGACTGTTCAGACCAGGAATTAAGTTTCATTGCTCTGAATAATTCTCTGGAGTGTTTTTTAATCATATTCACTATGAACTGTATACTGGGACATTAGCATTAGTAGCTACAGTTAAGTTTTTTGAAACTTTTGTTCTCCTTATTCTCATTTAACTGAGAAAACGGAACACACCATCTTGAACTTATTTGCATTCTTTTAATACAGTACTGGAATCTGCAAGAATTTTCTGTCTGTAATCTAAAATCTAATTAATAGCTCTGAAGTCCTTTGAATAAGAGTTTCTTCCTTCAGGACATGTAGAATTTAAGGCAATAGCTGTATAACCTCATACAAAGGTTTTAACTAAATGAAATTTTAATGCATTTTCTTTTTGTACTTTTTCCTCACAATTTTAGATTTTGCAAATTATTTGTGAATAATAATTTTTAAATTAGCTATTTATGTATAATGATTGCTGCCTTAGTAAGTGTTTACTCCTGTTAAGTGAAGTCTTTTATATGTCATTTATAATACTTGACTTAGGTGCTTCATATTGACCAGGCTTTGCCATGGGATGATACAGTATAAACCTCTGCCACAAACATCCTTGTGTTTACCAAAATTCTTTAAATGTCAGGACCGGGGGTGAGGCTGAGTGGGTGGGGTGGTGGTGGAAATCCTGCCTATTAACTGCAGTGTTTCCTGAGGTATCAAGTTGCAGGTCTGAAGCAAAACACAGTTACAAGAAGAGTGTAAATAGGCTGAAAAATCTGTTTATTTTTGTAGTAGGCATTCTTACATAGTATTTTACTTTCCTTTTCTTTCGGACATGAAACACAATATACATGAAAACATAATTCACCATAAACACGAAAACCAGATCAAACAGAGCATATCTCTCACTTCCTAATTATTTCTCACAAGTTTTAATAAGATATCAAATACAGAGTGGCATTACTTTAACTAAATTAACTTTATTTATTTATTTATCTAGCACATCTCTAGATACACTAAAGATACCTTCTCAATGATTGTCAGTGCTTTTATACATCCTGAAAAAACACTCATTAGGGATAGAAACACAAAAAAACCCACTTTTAAAAGAATACACTTTTCCCTGTTAGGTTAATTCTAGAGTAGCAATCACCTCAGTAATGTCCATAGAGTTAATATCAATACTTCTAATAAAGTTGTCGCAAAAAATATTGCAGCAACACGTAACTATAATCATGTTCACTCCACTACTGGCATTTTTTGGGGAGGGAGGACTTTTTATTGGCCATTTACAATCTATGACCGTCATCCTGAGAGCTTAGTTCTTTTTACACAGACATTACTCTAAACCCCAGAACTGAAGATGTCTGCCTGAAAATAGAATTTTATTCTGGTCTCTTTAATTAGGTAGAGCATCCATAGTGCTAGAATTTATTTATCTAGGCAAAATATGAAGGTCTAAACTGTTCTTAATGTAACTGGCACTTTATTTGGGGAAGGTATTCTTTAGAAAATCTTTAATGTGTCTCCTTGTTGTATATTTTATCTTTTAGAATTCCCCATTAGCAGAGGCTTAAGTCTTCAAAATATGTCGGTTATTTCTCATTTTTATTCTTATGTTATATTTTATTTCATTCCAAGAGATTTTCAATTCCTTCTTCAAAAACATCCTAATCCTTTGCCATTGCACACACAGTTATCTTAGTCTGCCACATGCATTAGTCAGCTGTTACTGAAAGCAGTTCTTGTATTTTAGAAATTCTTCTTTGTGGAAAAAATTGTGCTTAGAATTCATAAGCAATTTCCTTTGACTCATATATAACCCAATCAGCAAATAAATCTCAAACAAAAGACTTGCTTATTCCTTCCTCCTTCCTTACCACTTGGGGTCAAAACTTTTACAATACAGTATCCACATTCTTAGTTACTGTAGTCAAAGGATTAAAGATGTGACTTGATGAGAACTGAAGCAGAAGTTTAATCCTTCATGCCGTAAGTTTCAACAAAAATTTAGTCATCCAGCATTTTTGAGCTAGTATTTCAATTTCTCTGTGTTAAGCGTGAAAAGGCAGATGTTTGCCATCCATAGCTTCGACTGTTTTACCTGGAACTGACAAAGATTAAGTCCAGTCTATCTGTTCACAACACACCCTAAAACCTTATCATGCCAATGGAAATAAATTAAACCTTTTAGGACTCATTTCACATGTTTTAAGCATCTAACAAGTGATGATTCTCAATCCAGCAGTGCCTCTGTTTTTTCACCACCGAGATACAAGTCATTAGGAAGACTAGATCAGCTGTATGCTGTAAATCTGTACTGTAAAGATTTATGGTTAGTAACACAAATCTGATTCTCAATTGTTAATTATCTAAATTTTGCTCTTCTCTCTCACATTTCTCAGTTAGTTATCTTTTTTTTTTTTTTTTTAAGAACACATGTTGGAAAGGTGTATTTATGAAGTAACTTTCTCTTCTCAGCATTTTTACCTGTAAACAACATACATAACACAGAGAAGCATGGGTCAGATAACATCCTGTATCCTTGAGAGCTGAAAGCTGACAGCATGATTTGCATATTTGGTTATGATGACTTTCCTATCATAGACCGTAATTTTTTTTTACATTGAAGATCTCATGCCTAGTTTTAGCCACATGAAGGCTGTGTTAGAAGTGGAAAGCTAATGGTAAAGCTTTTCAGTCATTAGAAGCATCAGAACTCAACTTTCACTTTCATGGAGTATATAGAAATAGCAGTTTTAGACTTGCAACTTTTTGACATTTGCAATTAGTACATTTTAATTATCTGGCCAACTTATAACAGAGAATTTTGGATCAAGTTTAAAAGAATGGACTTTTGTATGCATTCTAGCATACAAAATAAATAGGATAAGTTAACAGCCAAGACTTTCAAGAAACAATGAGACTTGAAATTTCATAAAGAACTTTATTAAAATTTAGAATATTCTTATATTTCAGGAAGATACATACCTAATACAAAACAGATGCTATCAGGACATGTATTCAGTTGAATACACGAGCTATCTTGTTGCTTTTTATAAAGGCAGCTAGTTTTCAGAACATCTGAGGGAATATCAGCACACAGTGCCAATGTCTATAATCTTGCTGTCATTTATGAAAGTGATCAATGATCAGAAAATCATAGTTGCTAGCTGTGCATATGATGAATCTAATAATTGTTTATTCTACTAATGAAGTCTACAGAAATCATTAATTATACTAAATGTCTTCTAATTATTCATTTTCTATGGAATAATTAAAATATTTAAAATCATCAAAAGACTAGTCATAAGCAACCAAACTTAATTATTCACTGAAATGCACATGCGATGCCTCCAGAAGGATACTAAAAGCAGTGGAAAGAATAATATGAGTTAATTAGGTTTCTTGAGGAAGTACCTGCTGTCTTGTTGAAATGGTATTTTGACTTTTTATCCTTTACATCTGAAACACCATATGGTTTAGCTGATTTTCAAATTAATATGACATAAGTCAGAAAGGTCTTACCAGCTTTTCACTTCTATACTCCAAGACACTTGAAACCTATTTTTAAAAGTTAAAACTTTTATTTTTTCAAAGTACTGCTCCAAAGGAACAGCACACAGAAAAGAAGAATGTCACCATGCTGCAGTATATGATTCACTCCTCCTTCCTGCCCCTCAGAATGTCACCAGCCCTAGTAACATAAGAAGGAGGTTGCTTGTTCACAAAAGACCAAGTAACACAGCAGTTCTCCTAAGTGATGGTTGGTTTTCGGGTTTTTTTATATTGTAGGCGACTGATTTTATTACAATATGTATTTAAATGGCAAAAAAAATATAGAATTATGGTGTTGAACAACTGGAGGTAGCTAAGAAGTGGGATTTTACTAGAAAAACTTCAGAAAGACAAGAAAAAATCTTTTAAAGTCTATTGAGATTATATGGACCTGGTTCTTTCCAGGGAATCATGTGTTTTCAAAGGTGAATATAGCTTCTAAAAAGGAGCATGCTTTATGAACTGCTAGCTTTGGAGGCACTGGAAAAATATCAGAATAGTAATATGTTGCCTTGGCTGTCAAACTGCATTCAGTTGCTATATGTTTCGTTTTTTTCTGGGAAGAAAAACTCCAAGCATTTTAATAGAAAACTTGGTTTGGAAGAGAAACACCTTTTAGCCAAAACTAAAACAAACAAAAAACATTGTAATGGTGCTTCATTTTCTTTATTTCATAAACCACAGTCCCTGACCCATGATAAATCATAGTCTTCTAGCTACATCTGGGAAGCTGAGGTCAAGCGTTTTCAACAGTGCAGGCTGTTTTGATAAAATAGTTAAAAGTTAAAATTTAAATGCTGGGACTGACAAAGTGACAGAAGTAAATGGGAACCATGTATCATAGAAGGGCGAGGACTTCTCTGCACAGAGTAATGAACAATTGAGAAAAGCAAAGAGAGCTTGAATACTGCATGCAAAGCCTGGTGTATAGAGCTGAAGTGACGTTGAGTTAGCTCTACAGACAGC
>VZTU01018842.1:18912-31052 GCA_013400835.1 Zapornia atra
CAGGGTGCTTGTTGACCCCCTCACACAGGGCAGGTCCAGTTACCTCCAGCCCGGAGCTGAAGGGGTTACGGTGTGAGGGTGCGGGTGTCCCTTGGGGTGTCCTGGCTGCTGGGCGCAGCAGAGCAGGCAGGATGCCCCGGGGATGCGCAGGGGATGAGCTCCCGGGGTGCTACATCGAGGATGCAGGCAGCGGGACTCTCTACAAGCGGGGACAGCTCCTGGGAGAGGTAAATCCCTCATCACCCCCATGCTGTCCATCCCCCCACCTCGGACACCCTCTCACCCCAGCCAGCATCCCCTTCCCAGCAGCATCTCACACCCACAGCCCAGGGGGGGTCCTCGGGCTGTTCTGCTCTCACCGTGTCCCCTTGGAGATGGGGAAACGCGGGGAGGGAGCCAGAGCAGAGAAGTGCCAGCCAGGTCCCCCAGGCTCCTGAGG
Organism: Zapornia atra; assembly: GCA_013400835.1. Taxonomy (NCBI): domain Eukaryota; kingdom Metazoa; phylum Chordata; class Aves; order Gruiformes; family Rallidae; genus Zapornia; species Zapornia atra. Next base: position 19,352 of record VZTU01018842.1, read on the forward strand.
AAGGGGGTGTGGCTGGGTACCTGGACACCCAGGACCCCATCCTGTGGCGACTCCCAGGTGCCAGACTGCTCATTCCCATGGGACTGTCCTCACAGGGGGGCTTTGGGCGCTGCTACCAGCTGACAGAGGTGGCCAGTGGCAGGGTCTACGCTGCAAAGGTCATCCAGCTCTCCCGGCTCGCCGCGGTGGGCGTCAGGGAGAGGGTGAGTCTGGGGGACACAAAGTCCCCAGGGAAGACCCCGCAGAGCCCCACAGCCCCATCCCTTCTCCCTCCTCCCCGCATCACTTGGAGGGTTCCTGTCTCCCCGTGGAAGCATGCTGGGGGGTCCCCAGATCCAGAGGGTTCCCCAGGGGGGCTGCTGGACTCACACCCTATGCAGGTGGAACAGGAACGGGAGCTGCACAGCCGGCTGCACCACCGGCACATCGTCCGCTTCCACGGGCACTTTGCCGACTGCAACCACGTCTACCTGCTGCTGGAGTACTGCAGCCGAAGGGTGAGCGAGCACCGGCACCCTGACACCGAGCACCCCTGTGCCGGGGCCGTGCCAGGCCCTGAGCTGGCACCTTGCTCTGTCCCCAGTCCCTCGCCGATATCCTGCGTGCCCGGGGAAGGCTGACGGAACCGGAGGTGCGGTATTACCTGCAGCAGATCATCTCTGGGCTGCGCTACCTCCACGGACAGGGCATCATCCACCGGGACCTCAAGCTGAGTGCGTGGGGCAGAGCCGGGGCTGCGGGAGGGTGAGCTGTGCCCACCCTGCTCAGGCTCATCTCCCTCTGCAGGTAACTTCTTGGTGACTGAGAAGATGCAGGTGAAGATCGGGGACCTGGGGATGGCAAGGCAGGAGGCACCAGCTGGCCGGCGCTGGGGGTGAGCGGGACCGCGGTGCTGCCGGGCTGGTGCTGCTGGGCTGGGGCTTACACTGCCTGTCTGCACAGGGCGCTCTGTGGGACTCCCAGCTTCCTGGCCCCCGAGGTGCTGGACCGCAAAGGACACGGGGTCCCCTCAGATGTCTGGGCCCTGGGCTGCGCCATGTATGTGGGGACCCAGAGGGAGGAAAGGAGGGCAGGGGTGCTCCCAGCCCTGCTGAGCAGCCAGACACCCCCCCAGGTACACGGCACTGACAGGCAGCCCCCCGTTTGAGGCGGCTCACCGGCAGGAGCTGTACCGGCGCATCCGGGCAGCGCGGTACCCGCTGCCCCCCCACCTCTCGCCCAGCGCCCAGGCCCTCATCGCCTGCCTGCTGACCCCTGAACCAGAGGCACGGCCCAGCCTGCGGGACGTGCTGGACCATGGCTTCTTCACCCAGGTGCAGGGCTGGCAATGGGTGTGGGGGATGACACAGTGGGGACAGAGGGGCGTCACAGCCACTTGCTCCCCAGGGCTTCACGCCGGTCACACTGCCCCCCCGTGCCTGCCACTTGGTGCCCATCTTCGTGGGACAGGATCCACTGTGCCGACTGTTCCGGGGGGCTGTCGCCGTGCTGGTGAGGAGGTGTCCATGCTGGGAGCGCCAGGACTCACCACCCTGCCACACCGGCCCAGTGAGGACGATGACAAACAAGCCTTCCCTGCTGCAAAGGAGCGGCTTCCTCAGCAGGACGGGAGCCATGGCAAAAACATCCGCTTAGGAAAACCTTTATTAGTGTTAGGAACTGTCTAAAATCCAGTCATTGAAACAAGCAGGGCAGGACGTGACCATTATGAACAGCACACACACACCAGTTTGCCTTTAAAAAGGTTAACAGAAGAAAACCAACCAAACCCAAAAGGAACCCCCCTCCCCCACCAGCTGGGGCTGGGGCTGTTGAGCTGGGGACTGGGGTGGGGGACGGACAACAAGGTGCAGCTCCAAGGAGCCCAGTGCCCAGTGCTGTTCCTGGGCATCATCTATGCACAGGGAACAGCAGTGCTTGGAAAAACATCAGGTTGTTTCTCCCCAAACCCTGGCTCTGCCCGGCAGCAGCCGTCAGCAGTGCCTCTCACCGCAGTGCCAGCCGGGGGGCACCAGAGGGTGGGGTGGAATTATCTGTGGCCTGGGAAAAGAGGGAGAAAAGTGCGTGGTTTCCCTGTTCGGCTTCGGTTCTCTCCCTCGAGAGAAGGAGTCTGAAAGAAAACCCTGAAAGCTCAGTAAAACATGACACTTAAAACACCCACAGCCTCAACTCGAGAGCGCCCGGCCCTGCGCAACCGGCACCGGGGACAGACGCTCCCCTATGCCTAAAACAGAGGGTGGGGACAAAGACAAGATGCTCAATGTGACCCCAGCAAGCACCAAGGAGCTGCTCCGCTGTTTACGGACTAAGAAGGGACCAGGGAGGGAGGATGTCACCAGCTTTCCTGCCTCACTGGAAAGGGGGTTCTGGGGGAGGGAGGTGACAGAAAGGATTTTGTCTGCATTTGGGGCAAGTTCTCTGCCAACGCACCGGGGGAAAGCCAGAGGTGCTCTGGCAACACAGCCCAGATGAGAGGAGAAGCCAAGGGAACGGTGCACCCAGGGAGGGAGCTGCACAGCCAGCGACCCGAGGCTGGAGGTGGGACAACCAGAAAATGAGATCCACTCTTGGTACCCCGCACACCGTCAGGAACCCAGCGCTCCCCTCCGAGGTCCTCAGCTCCCCCTCTGCTACCGAGGAAGCAGCTTCCTGCCTTCCACCTGCCTCCAACACTCGCTGCTAAAAAACCATTCCTGGGCTGCACAAGGTTCCTATGTGAGCAATACCCAAAATTGGCCTTGGCCTTGGGGTCAGCGCTCTCCCTCCAGCAGCTCTGACCCACAGCGCCGCATGCGTTGGCAGAGCTGTCCTGCCAGGGAGGAATGGCATGGCAGAGGCGAGCGAGTGGAGGGAGGCACGCCACGTCACACCACATCACTCAGGCACCAGTTTTAGGGTTCCTGAGGACAGGGTGGCAGCTGGAGGCCGGGGAGGGGCAGGTGGCACAGCCCGGCTGCTCCTGAGGCTGGGCAAAGTGCTGGCTGCTGTCCCCCAGCTCGGCGCCGCAGCCGGAGCCTGGCACAAAGCCCACTCGGTATTTTTATCCCTGGCATCTGTGTTGTTTGAAGCTGTCCTCTTTTTTTTTTGGTAGTATTTTCCACAGCCCTTCCCTGTCCCCCCACCCCTGGCTTAGAGGTGACAGCAGTAACAGTGCACCCTGTGCAGCCACCACTCTCCAGGTTGCCCTAAACCAGCCCAGGGTGTGGGGCCCCAGAAGCTCTGACGCAGCCTGGGGGAGGATAAATGCCCCCTCCCCACCCTGAGGATGGCTGGCAGCGTGCGGGGCCCTGGCCATGCTCCCCAAACCTCCTCTTCGGGGAGAAGCTGTGCTGGTCATCTCTGCCCCCCTCCCAGACCTGCTGCAAGGGCAGGAAGGTCCAAGGGGCTTAGGGCAGGATATCACAATGGGGTTTGAGCTTTGGGATTCTGCAGCTGCCAGCCGCCCAAAGACAGGGAGAGCATGACCCCCACTCTCTGAGACAGCTTCTCGGGCCGCTTGTTTTGTGCTTGGAAGAGTAAAGTCTGTGCCGGGGCACAGAACAAGCCAAGCTGGGTGGAAAGTCTCATTTCTTTAAAAACCCATGGATTTTAAAACAACAGTTCAAGTTTGGCAACTCCTCTCACCCTCCTCCCTGGCTATAAGCGAGGCCAAAACTCCACCTCGTGCAGAAACGGGGTTCAAAGTTCAGCCAATTTGTGTGGGCTGGGTGACAGAGGCAATTCAGCTCCCTCCACAGAGCTGTCACCCAAGAGCCCTGCTGAATCCGGCTCCTGAAGCTCAGAGTGAGCTCGGAGCAGGATCCTGGAGGAGCAGCTCCGGGCAGGGCCTGGCCCCAGATGCATTTGGTGACAGAATTACCGGGTATCGCTTGGCTTGGGAGGACTGGTGCGTAGACAGAGGAGCTGGCTTGACTCAAAACAGGCTGGAGCAGTTCTTCAGCAGGCTGAAGGCAGCGAGTTGCTCTCTACCTTCAGTCCTTTGCTGGCCAGGAAGGCGTCCTGCTTGGGCTCGCGGCCCAGGAACTTCCTCAACATGTCAGAAGCGTCCAGGGAACCGCCGGGATGCAGGATGCAATTCCTGTAATCCATGCCCACCTGGCAAGGGGAGAGAGAAAGAGCCTGATGCCATTGTCTCCTGAGAGAGAAAGAGCCTGATGCCATTGTCTCCTGAGAGAGAAGGAGCCTGATGCCGCTGTCTCCTACCACCCCTGGCAGGGAAGGCAGCCCCTGTGGCACGCCGAGAGGCCGGTGGCACGGGACATCCTCCCTACCTTGCAGTTCATGATCCCCTCCTGCTTGAAGCGCGTGTGGAACATGTCCATGGAGTACACTTCGCTCCAGAGGTAGCCGTAGTACTGCGCATCGTAGCCGCCCGCCAAGTGGCCAAATGTAGCGGGCATGTTGGTACCTTCACAGTAAAGGGAGGGAAGGGGTGTTAATGGGAACTGCTCACAGCATGGAAAAAGCCCTCCGTGCTGTAAACACGGCAGAGCAAGCACTGGGTCAGCTTGTCTGACATCCCAGGAGAAAGAGAGAACTTCTTCCCGGGTATTTTTGCATGGTTTCAGCCTTGCTCTTCCAGGAACCCAGCACAAATTGTCCCCAGTGAGCCAGCCTGAAGCCCCAGCCTTGAGAAGAACCTGCTGAGCCAAGCTTGCAGGCCAGGCCTAGAGAGACAGTGAGTGCCCCGAGCCCCCGGGTACCTGGGGTGGCAGGGACACCCAGCACCTCTTCACACAGCTGGGCAAACACCTCCTCGGGGTCGGCCTTCGTCTGGGTGTGCAGTGCCTGGTCCACCTTGGCCAGGACGATCTGACGCAAGTTGAAGAGCCCTGTTCCGGGAGGGAGAAGGTGAACTGAGCAGGCAGGAGCTGCAGGTAGGAGCGTCTCAGAGGCCGGGGTGCAGCAGGGATGTCTGCCAGACTCCCAGAGTCCTCTCCACATGCAACTTCTGCCCCATTTTCCCAGAATAGTCCAGTCCAGCAGCACCCACTCAGGACTAAGCTGCATCACCCACACGTGGATGATCTCTGCCTTCACCTGGCTGGGTCACGAAGGGTCCCTTTCCCCTCCCCACCACGGGGGACGGGCAGAGCCCCACAAGGCTCGCCTTCAGCCCACCTTTGCTGGCTCCCAATCCCCTCCAGAGCAACGTACCGGTGTTCGCTTGCCGGGATTTAATGAGCTTCTCCAACAGCTCATCAGGGATGGGGCTTCCAGTTTTGTAGTGCTTGGACATGCGCAGCAGCGGCTCCTTCTCCCACACCCAGTTCTCCAGCATCTGTGACGGCGCCTCAACAAAGTCCCGCTCCACGTGTGTCCCACTGAACATGGCAAATTCCGCCTAAGAGACAACGACAAGCTCAGAGAGGGGCATCGTTTAACCCCACAGCAGAACTGGTAAGAAGGGAGCCAGCCAGCCCAGCCTCACCTGAGAGCACAGCTGGTGCATGACGTGCCCAAATTCATGGAAGTACGTCTCCACTTCATCGTGTTGCAGCAGGGAAGGCGCATCCGGTGTCGGTTTGGTGAAGTTGGCCACCATGGCAGCCACCGAGATCTGCCGGCTGGAGTCTGGCAAGAGGCAGCCTGGCTGCAGGCCGAAGCAGGCTGCATGCCCGTACTTCCCCTCTCTAGGCCAGGAAGAGGAAGATCAGGGATCTTACAGGATGCTACAGGGATCTCCAATGCAGCCAGCCACAAGCCACCCTGCCAGGCAGCGTGGTCCTGCTCAGAGCAGAAGCTCCTGGTGATTCACACCAACCCCCACCCGATGACACCTCGCTCCCTCCGCACGGTCGAGGGGTCCCCCCCTCTCCCCAGATACACGCCAGGCTCTGCTCTCCCTGCCCCCTTCCCTCGCTTCACCTTGCCCAAGGTCTCACCGTGGGTACAGGTCCAGGTAGAATTTGCCGATGGTCTCCCCAGAGGAGGTGTCCTTCACGGTGTAGAGCTGGACGTCCTCGTGCCAGACCTGAGCCTTCTCTTCCAGGTGGAAGGTGAGCCCCAGCAGCTCCTGGTAAATGGCCAGCAGGCCCATAGTGACCACCTGCATGGGGAAGTACTCCTTCAGCAGATTCTGGTCCACACTGTACTTGGTCTCCTCCACCTGGTTCATATAATAGCGCATGTCCCAGGCATTGATGCGGTTGTCAAACTCCAGGCCGCGCTTCTCACACTCTTTCTTTTTCAGGTCGAGGATCACAGCCCGTTCCTTCTCCCCAAGGGGTTTCAGCTTCTGGGCCAACTCATCTAGGACAACCAAGGCAGGCAGGGTTAGTGCCCGGGGCTGAGAGCTGCACAGCCAGCCCAGTGCACGTGCCCCGCTCTTCTCCACTCAGCCAAGCGCCGTACCCAGGAACGTGGCCACCGTCTTGCTGCTCTTAGCCATGTTCATCTCCAGCACAAAGTCTGCATGCGTGTTGAAGCCCAGGAGGCTGGCTTTCTGAGCACGCAGGTCTACCAGCTCCTTGAGGATCAAGCAATTCTCCTGCAAGGTAGACAAAAGAGCGAGGTGGGGAAGGAAGCATGAGCCACGGTTTGGGAAGAAGCACAAAAGCTCAGACGAGAACCCCTTCAGTGTCTGGACCTGGCCTGGCAAGTGGCAAGGCCCACCTACCTCTTTGCATCTGGAGTTGAACATTTCCTCCACCTTCCTCCTCGTCTCGGGCACGTAGCACTTCTTCAGGAGAGGGAAGTAGTGCGGGTATTTCAAGGTGACTTTCAGCTTGCCATCCTCTGTCTTCTCCAGGGAGTTCAGGAAGTCCTCGGGGAGCCCCCCTGAGAAAAGAGCCAACAGGATTGATGGAGAGCCCAGGCCTCTCCAGAAACACCAGCTCTGGGACCGAGCACAGGAAGAGGCTCTTGCTCTTTGGCCAGAGGAATCCGGGCACTCAAAAGCCACCCCAGCAGAGACCTAAACCCTAGCTCCTTACCTAGTTCCTCCTTTGAGAAGGGCAAGTAGGTGGTGTCTTCGTTGAGGTTCTTGTTGAAGTCTATGCAAAGGACGCTCAACTTTTTCTTAATAGCTTTGATTTTCTTTAAAACACAGACAAAGAGGGACAAGTCAGACCAAAGGGAGGGAGTCAAACAGCACCACTCGCCGTCTCCAGCCAGCAGCCTGCCTGCTGACTGGCCCAGCAGCCTGCACCTGGCTTTGATTCAAAGGCAACGCTGCAGAATTAATTGCATGCAGGAGGCTGAGCGCTCCAGCCTAGAACAGGCTCCCTGTGATCCCACCTGGCGGGAGAGCAGCCACCTCAGCAAGGTCCCAACTGTCTCCTGCTAGCTCAGGAGCTGCAGGTGTTGAAGCAACAACCTCCTTCTACCCTTATTTCATTTCACCTTCTCTTCTATTTTTAACCCAGCTCCTTCATTGAACCGCTGGCTCGGGATAAAAGAGGGAGACCCTGAGCAGCTCACCCCACCCCTGATGGCCCCACCGCACATGGGGACTGGGTGCTGCTCCCAACTCCTCACCCGCAAACTCAGCTGGTTGGCGGCTCCCCCCAACTCCCAGCATCGACTCCACTTTGTAAATGTCCCCCCCACACCCAAGGGAAAGGAAAAAGAGGGGCAGAGACGGCACCCAGCACGCCCAAGGTCACGGGAATTGGGGTGAAATACAGGAGCCTGAGCCTCAGCCCTCTGCTCTAACGCCACGCTGTCCTGTTAGCCCTGCAAGGCCAGCTCTATATGTGCTCAGGTGAAGCCCTGTGCTCTCACCTCCTGCGTTTCCTCAGGGAGATGGAGACCATTTCTTTTACCCAATTTGATCAGTCTCTCTAGATATCTCTTCGCTTCAGGCTTCAGTGAAGCACTCTCTGCTTTCTCCTGTAAAACAAAACCCAGGATCATGGGGAACAATAGGATCAGGCATTGCACAAGGTTGGTTCCTGAGAGCAGTTATGGGCTGTGGGACCACCAGTGAGTCAGAAGCAGGTGGAAACACCCCACAAGGTTTTTGCATTGACCTATTTGTTCTTACTTGATTGCTTTAAACACCTTTAAACACCCTTATTGCAGCGCTGTTCAGGGTGTCAGCCAGCCCCTTCCCTGCATGACGCAGGCGGGTTTCACCAACACTGGGGGGGGCAGAGCCCTCCAGTCCCAACCCCCCAGTTCTCACTCCCCTTCCCTACGTGATGCAGGTGGGCTTCACCAACACTGGGGGGGGGACACAACCCTCCAGCCCCAACCCCCCAGTTCTCACTAACAGCTGGACCAGTCTGCCACGGCCACCCCGTGACTCGATGTCATTCACTTCTAAGTTTTGGGACAGGGGAAAAGGGTTTGTTGTAACCCCAGGAGGTTTCAGTGCCTCGTGCAGGGCTGTGACCCACAGAGCATTCCTCCCAGGCACGCACCTGGAGCCAGACAATCCTCTGGTACACATCTTGCCTCATGCTCATCTCCACGTCGAACTCTGAGAGCTTCTTGTCAGCCTCGGTGCTGGCTGCACGGATGTCTTTGCAAGGAGAGACGTGCTGAGGGAAATCCAGCATGTTCCGATGGACTGGGAAGGCAGAAGAGGGATTACCACAAAGGCAACAGCTTCCCATCCCAGGACTCCCAGCGTGAGGGAGCGTATGCAGAGAGCCTGTGCTAACTGGGAGCCAGTGGGACCGGTTCGCCCCTTCCTCACTGCTGCACACATCCATCTGCTCACTTCCCACTCAAAAACCTCACAGGAATCTCACGCCTCTGAGACCCCACCCAGCACATCCCAGGAGTCCTATCGTGTTGTGACTCCTCTTCCTTAGAGGACCAGGCTAGAAGTGACACATGGTTACTGCAGATGGTTCTGAGAAGCCACCGCGTCCCCAGAAGCCACCGCATCCCCTGTGTGGTCTGTCCTGACATACACATCGTATCCTGGGGTGCATCCAGCACAGCACAGCCAGCTGGGCCAGGGAGGGGACTGTCCTGCTCTTCCCTGCACTGGGGTGGCCTCACCTCAAGTCCTGGGGGCAGTTTTGGGCACCAGAGGACAAAAAAATATTGGAGTGTGTCCAGAGGAGGGCAGTGAGGATGGGGAAGGGTCTGGAGGGGGAAAGCTCCCAAGGACAGGCTGAAGGCCCTGGGGTTGTCCAGCTTGGAGGAGGCTGAGGGCAGACCTCATGGGGTCTGTGGTTTCCTGCCCAGGGGAGCGAAGGGGCAGCACTGATCTCTCTCCTCTCTTTGGGGACCAGGGATGGAACCCCAGGGGACGGCGTGAAGCTGCCAGGGGAGGTTTAGGCTGGGTGTCAGGAAGAGGTTCTGTGCTGAGAGAGGGACTGGGCACTGGCACAGGCTCCCCAGGGAAGGGGTCACAGCCCCGAGCTGGGCTGAGGGCAAGAAGTGTCTGGATGATGTGCTCAGTGCCCTGCTCTGACTCGGCTGGGCCTGTGTGGAGACAGGAGTTGGGCTTGATGGGCCTTACAGGTCCCTTCCAGCCCAGGAGATTCCATGAGTCTGTGATATTTCCATTTCAGAAGTGAAAACAGTGGGAACATTCCCTTCCACCATCTCTGCACATCCTCAACCAATACAACTCCAGCGGGAAGGTGCTGCCCTCCAGGCAGAGAGCTCTCCCCTCAGCAGAAGGTGAGCAGGCAGCAACTCTCTGTTGCCCAAAAAAAGTGCTGACAGTTCTGCTGAAGTGAACATTACCCCTGCTTAGTCAGGGCTTTTCCTCTTATTTTAGGAAAAAGGAATCAGAGTGAAGGAAAGAAAAGGTTTGCAGCCTGGCTTCTGCTTCACATGGACCTGGTGCCTCGCTACATGAGCAGTCAGGACAGCTAACGTGCTGGGAGGAGGGAAGGGGGGGTGCTGCCTGACTTTGGCACTCTACTGCTGTAAATAATTAAGACAGAGACCTATCAAAGGGCACATCACTTGCCAGCACGCTGCCATCGCCTCGAGTGACTTTAGGCCTTATCCCTACACTGATGGTGGTGTTTAAACAAGGCCCAGGGAGAGACATTCAGCCCTAGGAGGGAAGTTAGGAAAGAGCTGAGGGTTGTGCTTAGATCCCCTGAACCCCTTCTGCTGATGCACGGTTTCCTCCCTGCCTCGACACATGAAAGCAGGGGACAGCCTTGAAAGCCTGGCTACTCCTCACAGAATCACCAGGTTGGAAAAGGCCTTGGAAGATCATCCAGTCCAACCAGTCCCATCCTGTGCTAAACCAGATCCCTGAGCACCTCATCTACCCTTTTTTTGAACACCCCCAGGGGTGGGGACTCAGCCCCTCCCTGGGCAGCCTGTGCCACAGCCCCACAACTCTGCCAGGGAAGAACTTTGCCCTCCCATCTGCTCTGACCCTGCCCTGGGGCAGCTTGAGCCCATTGCCCCTTGTCCCATCTCCTGTCCCCTGGCTGAAGAGACCATCGCCCACCTCTCTGCACCCTCACTTCAGGTAGTTGTAGGTGGGGAGAAGGTCTCACTTCAGCCTCCTGCAAGCTAAACACCCCCAGCTCCCTCAGCTGCTCCTCAGAGGATCTGCCCTCCAGCCCCTTCCCCAGCCTGGTTGCCCTTCTCTGGGCTCGCTCAAAAACCTCAATGTCCTTCTGATGGTGAGGAACCCAGAACTGGACACAGTACTTGAAGTGTGGCCTCACCAGTGCCCAGTACAGGGGCACTAGTACTTCCCTAGACCTACTGGGCCACACTGTTTTTGACACAAGCCAGGATGCCATTGGCCTTCTTGGCCGTCTGGGCACACTGCTGGCTCATATTCCCACAGACCACCCTGCTGCCAAAGCACCGTCCTTGCTTCAGACTCGCTCTTCCTTTCCAAACCCACTCTGTTCTTTGTACTCACACCTAGCTGTACAAACACAAACTGGAAAAAAACCCAACAAACCCACCCCACCCCAACTACCCCACTGTGAGGGACCCAAGGGAAGGGAAAAGGAGGTGACAGTGCAGAGCAAGAACGCCCCCCCACCCCAAAATCTTAGTGACAACATGTTGTTTTCTTGAAAGAAGGAAGGTATTTCCTTCTTGGAATACCTACCTGTGTATTCCACCTCCACGTCTGCCAGTGCCTTGAGGGTGTTTTCATAGGACACCTCGCCCTGCTCCTGGGAGCCCACGCGGTCGTAGACGAGCTTGGTCCTCTCGGTGAGCTCTGCAGCCATGTTCTCTATCTGCTCCGCTGTCAGGTCCCATCTCAGCTGATTTGCCACCAGCCTGGGAGACTGGCTGTCCACAACGTTACCTGGGGAGGAAACGCTCTGTGAGATATGGTCTTACATGGGGCTGGAAAGAAAATCCAGCAGCACAGCTGAAGCTTGATAAAAGCGTTTAACGGAGAGGCCCAGCAGAGCACCAGCGCTGACGGGCAACTGGGCTCCCAGGGACCCAGAGCGCTGGTGGGAATCAGCAGCCAGATCATTTTCTGGGCAGTGTTTACTTACCTTCGCAGCCGTGCCAAGGGCTGTACAGAAACCTGACCCCCTGGCAGGTGCCTCTACCCACGGGGGATGGCGGGGAGGGGGCGGCGGTCGCAGCCCAGGGATAAGGCTGTCCCCTGCCCGGGGCCGGAGTGACAGCGGGAAACTGTGGCTTCCCTGCATGGCCCTTGGGGGGCTGTCCCTGCCACCCTCCTCCTGCCCTTTAGTCCTCTTCTGCCCCCGAGCCCCTCATCTCCTGCCCTCTCATCTCCTGCCCCCGGCCGCCTCCACCTGTGCCCCCATCTCCTGCCCCTAGCCCCCTC
>VZTU01018842.1:32062-54258 GCA_013400835.1 Zapornia atra
CTCCTTCTCTGGAGAGATTCAAGTCTAGTCTGGATGCCTATCTATGTAATATGAGATAGGGAGCTGCTTTGGCAGGGGGGGTGGACCCGATGATCTCTTGAGGTCCCTTCCAACCCCTACGATTCTGCGATTCTGTGATTCTGTGATTCTGTAGAGCACGCTCAGGGACACTCAGGGGGTCTTCCGGATGAAGGCTGCTTCAGTGATGAGGGCGGCATGTCTTTCTCTCTCTCAGCACATGCTCTTTATGGTTTTCTCAGAGTTTCTAAACCACATTCCTGCACAGGCTACTTAGTAACCCTTTTTAGCTGAAAGCAAGATACACTCTGTCTCTTCATTGGTCGTTGGTCTCATTATTTATGACTCCCCTGCCTTCACTTTCTTTATCTTTGAGGCTGTTCTGCTGTTAGGGGTAGCTGCTCTCACGAACCAGCTCACACAGCTACAGCCAGATTCTACTGAAATCCAACCCAGATCTATTCTCAAAACACGCAAATTCTCCTTATATCCAAGCTGTATTCATTGTCTCTTAAGCTACATCTGTATCAACCTACTTAGCATCATTACGTGTCATTGAATCACCGGGCCGCGGAGAGCAGGGCCCCGCCGAGAGCATCACCCCGACCCGGGGGCTCCCACCCGTTCCCATAGCAACCTCCCCTCTCGATGGTAAGGAACCCGGGGGGGGCGGGGCCACAGCTGCGCGCGCCGCCTCTGCCCCACCCTCTGGCGACGCGGCTGCGCATGCGCCAAAGTCCCCGGCCCCGCGTTGTCTCCGCCTCCTGCCTGTAGAATGACGGGGCGCAGCGCAGGCGCACTCTAAACGGGAGCAGCGCGCATGCGCGGTTTTGAGCCCGCCCCGGCCGAGGAGAGTGTCGGGGCAGCCGGTGAGCGGGGCGGGGGCGTGGGGGGGTTGGGCCGCGCTGCCCGTCGGCCTCCGGTCCCGACGGGGCGGGGGTCGCGGTGGGACCCGGTGCGTCCCTCTGCCGGGGTCCGCTGTGGGCCGGGGCCGTGCCGAGACTCCCCGCCCCCGCGCAGGCCGCGAGCTGCCGTGGCGATCCCCGGCCGGGAGGGAGAGCCGTGCCGGGGAGTGCCACAGAGAGAGGCCGCCCGCCCGGCCGGGAGCGGGGCCGCGGGCAGCCTGCCGGGGATACGGGGCGGGGGAAGAGGTGCCCGCCCACCCCCGCGGGCCCGGGAGGGTCTCCGGGCTCTCCGGCCTTGCCTGGGGCTACGGGCCCGGCACTGGCCGTGACCCGAGGCCCGCCCCGCAGCGCCTGTCGGCGGTTGGACCGGTGTCATCACCCCCGGGCCTGTCGCTGGGCCCCGGCGGCCTTATTCCCGTTAGGCTCTTACACCGGGCATCTGTCTGAGCGATCGAATGCCTCAGTTAAACGGCCCTGGAGAGTTCTCTGCGCCGAGAACCCGGCTGAGCGCTGCGGGGAGGCAGAGCCTGTCGGCTCAGGAGCGGGGCTGTGCTGGCAGCTGCCTCTGTCCCGCTGGCGGGAGCTGCGGGGGGATGGCTGCATAGCCCCTGCCACAGCCTGTCACTTTGCTATGTGTGTCCCTGCTCTCCTTCACCAGCCAAGGCTGGCGAGCAGCACAGAGTGTTGGCAGCCCAACGCTGCTAATGTGGCCAACCGCTCCAGCCCTTGGTTTTCCTTCAGACTCAAGTTTTGCTCTGGAAGCAGAAGGCTGTGGGGGCCGTGAGCGGTGATCTCAGTGCTCATTCTGGCAAGGCATTTCAGTAGCCCAAGTATCTGCAACGTGTTTGATATCATAGTTCCCTTGACAGGAGCCCTGTGGGACAGGACTGGGCTGCGCAGCTCACGCTGAAGGTGAATTGAGGCCCGGAGAACTCGTGTGAAGGGGTTGTGGTTAGAACAGTTTAATGAAGGCTCTGGAAGCCTTGGCCGGTCCCAAACCGGTCCCTTATCCTCTGCAGTTGTGCTGGGGTACAGCAGGAGAACAGCTCTTTGACTTCTTGTCCATCAAGTCCTGTAACTTCTCTCTCTACAGATTTTTTGGAAGTTGCCAGGAGTTGAAACAAGCTTCCTGCAGCCTCCCGGGATGGCAGACCAGAAGCGCCTTGCCTACTCCATCATCCAGTTTCTACATGACCAGCTGCAGAATGGGGGTCTGTCTCCAGATGCTCAGGAGAGTTTGGAAGGTCAGTGGCTCTATGTGCTTCCCTTCCCATGCGTTTAGGTGAGCCCAACCCGTGGAGAAATTTGGATGCTCCGTTATTCTCCTCTGCCTCTTTACTTGGCTGGGCTGTCAGACCTTGTTCAAGAGGGCATTAGGGATGCTGATTGCTTGTCTGATGTCTTGGTATCTCCTTTAAAAGCAGATTAGCTTGAGGGAGGGATATACCTGGGATCAAAAGCCTCCCTGACCCTGGGTTTGCGATTTAGAAGTTGTCTCTTAAATGAGGTGGGGTCAGGACCCTCATAGTGTAAAACCAGAACTTTGTGGCTGCATGGAAGTGTTTTATTCTTGCAGAGTGCTTTTCCCATTGAGCTGTTTGCCCAGCAAATAGTCCTGGAGTATTTGTACAGGCTTTTGCAGAGGGCTGTGATCGGAAAAGATCCGCTTAAGGAGCTTACACGTTAGTCTTCAGCCTGTGCTGCTGGGAGAGCACAGGCACGTCTGTGAAGTGGTGGGTACATTCCTGGGTGAGGCAGGAGGAGGGTGTTGGGTGGAAGGAGAGGTTTGTTCACCAACCTTTCGCTCTGTAAAATATGGTGTGAGAGTTTTGAGCTCTGTGACGTTGCTGGGGTTCCTCTCTGTGCTGGGAACAGCTTCCTGACCGGGTGCCTGATGAGGGAGGAGGCAATCGGTTGGTGTCACCTCTGGGAAGTGACTGCTTCCTGGAACCTACACATATCTCCTTGCTCTTTGATGCCTGCAGCCGTGGGAAGGCAAACAAAGTTCCAGTTTGGTTAACTTCTACCTCCAGCACCTGCTCTGGAGACACCTGAGGGGGTGGGAGTTGTGACTGACTCAGTCCTGGGGCCAGTGTGTGCCCAGCTCTGAAGCTTGAGTGAAATGTAAGTGTACAACCCAAATACCAAGTGTGGTGTGTTGAACTGTGTGGTTTAGGGTGTGGGTTTGCTCCTGGTATGCTCAAAAGTAAGAAGATCAGGTGCTGTGGGAAGAAGCAAAGTGTTTAGATGGCATGGGGCAAGCTAATGACCTGACTCTTCTTGTCCAGTGGCCATCCAGTGCCTGGAGACAGCATTTGGGGTCTCAATGGAAGACCAAGGCCTAGCTGTGTCCCAGACTCTTCCTGAAATATTTGAAGCTGCTGCAGGGAAGGTGAGTGAGTGCCCTAAACCAGTTTCTGTTTGAGAAGCTGAAGTAATGAGCTCTGCTTGATGTCTGTGGCAGTGCTGCCCCCTCGGAGGGTGTGTGGGAGTGAGATGTTTTGGGCCTGTGAGGAGCTGGTGCTTGGGAAGGGGAGGGGGTGTCGTGTACATCTCGGTGGGAATCCTTATCGCTGCCTTCTCCCTTTCCTTGTAAGGAGCCTGAACACGCCAGAACAAACTCAGAGCCTGTCACCCCTTCTGAAGATGACATAGCTGAAGCTGAAAGACTCAAGACTGAAGGTAACCTCCTCTGGAGCTGGTGTATGATGAGGTTTAGGTGATAATGGGCAGCGAGGCTTAATTCACTCAGCACCTGGGGAATGCTTGGAATGGGGGGAGGGAGAGGGAAAGCCTACTGATGGGATCAGCCCTTTAATTTCTGCTTGTTCCTCTGCTCGTGCTCCAGGAGTGTGTGTAGGTTGGGATAGTTTCTCTGCCCCAGAGCCCAGGCATGACAGCTGGGCCAGCACTTGCTGCGTGCAGAGAAGCCTGCGTGGTGCTGAGCAGGGAATCTTCCTGCCTGGCTCACCCCTGGGGGGCTGCCCGGCTCACCCCTGGGGGGCTGCCCGGCTCACCCCTGGGGGGCTGCCTGGCTCACCCCTGGGGGCTGCCTGCTCTCTGCCCTGCGGGAGGGTGGGATTCACACTGCAGCACAAGGAGCTCTGAGCTGCTGTGCCACAGGGCAGCCTGCGGTGCTGCTGCCTTCAGGCCCTGCCTCAGGAGGGAGAACCACTG
Organism: Zapornia atra; assembly: GCA_013400835.1. Lineage (NCBI taxonomy): Eukaryota > Metazoa > Chordata > Aves > Gruiformes > Rallidae > Zapornia > Zapornia atra. Next base: position 36,163 of record VZTU01018842.1, read on the forward strand.
AGGGTGCCAAGGGGGGCTGGCAGGATTGGGCAACCTGGTGATAGGAAATGGGGGTTCCATCTGGCTGGTGGCCAGGCACTACTGGGGTTCCCCAGGGCTCTGTTTTAGGCCTGGTTCTTTTTAATGTTTTCATAAATGACCTGGACTCAGAGCTAGAGGGTGTCTTAAGTAAATTTGCAGGTAACACCAAAGTGGGAGGAGCTGTTGGCTCTGAGGGTGGAGCAGCCTTACAGAGAAACCTGGACACACTGGAGAGCTGGGAATTCACCAAACATGGGAAGTTTAACAAGGGCAAGTGCCAGATTCGGCACTTGGGAAGGGGCAGCCCTGGCTGTGCATCCAGCCCAGGGGATCAGATGCTGGAGGCTGGCTGTGCCAAGAGGGATTTGGGGGTCTTGGTTGGCAGTGAGTTAGCTACCTGTGAGCCAGCAGTGTGCCCAGGCAGCCAGGAGGCCATCCCCATCCTGGGGTGCATCCAGCCTGGCATGGCTGGGCCAGGGAGGGATTGTCCTGCCCTGCGCTGTGCTGGGGTTGTCCAGCTTGGAGGAGGCTGAGGGCAGACCTCATGGGGTCTGTGGTTTCCTGCCCAGGGGAGCGAAGGGGCAGCACTGATCTCTCTCCTCTCTTTGGGGACCAGGGATGGAACCCCAGGGGACGGCGTGAAGCTGCCAGGGGAGGTTTAGGCTGGGTGTCAGGAAGAGGTTCTGTGCTGAGAGGGGGGTTGGGCACTGGCACAGGCTCCCCAGGGAAGGAGTCACAGCCCCGAGCTGGGCTGAGGGCAAGAAGTGTCTGGATGATGTGCTCAGTGCCCTGCTCTGACTCGGCTGGGCCTGTGTGGGGCCAGGAGCTGGACTCAGTGGGCCTTACAGGTCCCAACTCAGGAGATTACATGAGTCTGTGATTATCAAGACACGAGTCCCCAGCTCACTGCTGAGCAGCACTCCCACTTGTCAGCAGTTTGACCAGCACAACCTGTAAGCGGTTGGCTTCTCTCTTGTTCTATTTCCTTAAGTAGAACACAGATCCTGGCCTGTTGCTGTCATTTTGTCCCCATTTTTCACATTCTAATGAGCCTTCCCACCATCTCCTCAGGAAATGAGCAAATGAAGGCAGAAAACTTTGAAGCTGCTGTGTCTTTCTATGGGAAAGCAATCGAATTGAACCCATCCAACGCTGTGTATTTTTGCAACAGGTACCAGTTATTTCTCTCTCCACCCTCTGCTTTTGTTCTTTGTACTTAGATCTAAGACTCTTGAATGATCAAAATCCTGGTTTTGTGGGTTGCTTTTTTTTCTCTTTTGGCTACAATTCCATAGGCTGACTGTTCTGGTGCTTGCTCTGTGTGTGGCTGTGAAGCTCACAGTGCCACGCTCCCCTCCTCTAGACAGGATGTGAGTGTGGAAACAAACGTAGGCATTGGAGGAGATATGATGTCCCCTCTCAAGCAGTGAACCCTGAGTGGGGTGGGGAGCCTGGGTTTGAGAGGCTGTGTTGATAATAAAAACAAAGGGGTGAAAGGAGGCAAGCTGGAGGCTCTTTACTGAGGATTGCAGGAGTTGATGCCTGTGGAGATTGAGTACAGAAGCCAGTTTCCTATTTTTCAGTTGGAAGCAAAAGCATTTGACACTCAGAGACAACTGTTGGGTAAAATAGACTTTGAATCAGGATTTGGTTTAGTTATGTGCTTGTCCTGGGTATAGCTGGCTATGTGAGTAGCATATCTGCGCTCGTGCTGCTGATGTGGCAAGGTATTTCTTGGGACTGGTGCTTTTAGCAGAGCTTTGCTGCACAGGGGTCAGTCCCAGGAGGTTTTGGGTGGCTACCCCTCAGAGTTGTGAGACTGAGGCTTTCCACCAGCGTGTGGAGTGTGAGGGGAGGGAGGTGTTACAGTTGTTAATGGCTCAATTCGAGGTGTAAGGGAAGCTGAGAGATGGTCTGAGCTTGTGTGCCTCCCTGGAGCCCAGGCTCCTCTTGGAAAGCCTGTAAGCAGGACTAAGAGCCTAGATTTACTCAGCATAAGAGCAGAACGCAGAGCTGAATGTTTGGCAACCCTAGATAGGGCCTGGATTCATGTCAAGTTCACTCTTGACTTTGCCTTGTACAACAGGGAGGGAACAGGGGTGACCTTGATGGTGTGTTCAAGCTGATAAGTCTTTTCTGTGCATCTTTATTCCCTCCAGAGCTGCTGCCTACAGTAAACTAGGAAATTATGCTGGAGCAGTGAGAGACTGTGAAAGAGCTATAGGCATCGATCCAAACTACAGCAAAGCTTATGGCAGAATGGGGTAAGGAAGAGAGGGGGGTTTCTGCCAGAATTTTAACTTCAAAAGGTGTAATGGCAGCAACAGTATCAGTGTTGTTCTGCCCTGGAACACCCTGTAAAAAAATACCCTGTGTTCCATGACTGAGGGCAGCAGGGGAAGCCTGTGAGTCCTTATGGAACTCTTGACTTTTGACTTGCTTTCTGCTCTCATAGCTTGGCCCTCTCCAGTCTGAATAAACACACAGAAGCTGTCATTTACTACAAAAAAGCCCTGGAATTGGATCCAGACAATGACACATACAAATCAAACCTCAAAATAGCTGAACAGAAAATGAAGGAGACCCCCAGCCCGGTAAGCTTTCAAACTCATGCTTGTCACAGGTGAGTGAGATTGGAAGGAGGCTGCTTTGCTGTGAGTGCTCCCTGGCAGAGCCAGGGACCTTCAGTCACCTTGGGCTTATTTGAAAGAGCTGGAAAATGAGGCTGAGTGTTTTGAAACAGCAGTTTTGCCTTAAGCACCTTTCTTAAGTCACTACTCCTAAAATCCAGAGCTCTTTTTTTCTAGTGACCTGTTTACAGCACCAAAGGGTGTTTTAAGTGGCTCTTTTTCCTCACAAAGTTGGGTTGGTTTTTTTTTCTTAATAAAACCCTGAAGGTTTCCTAGCTGCAAAGCTGGTGACTGCACTGCTGATGTGCTCTGTGCAGGAACATGCTCCTGTACCAGTTTGAAGGGGATTTTAATTTTCTAAAGACCTCTCCAGTGGATGCATTTAGCTTGGCAGTTGGGATGGGTTACAGCTGTATGTCTCTCATGTATGTGGCTCAGCTGGTGAGAGGTGATGGGTAAGTCATGGATGAAGCTGACTACCCTTGGTGATCCCAATCCTCCTGAGGCTGCCTGAATTTCCAGACAGGCCATGGACAGGCTCTTCCCTTTGTTGTGGTTTAAGGGCCACACTAATAACACTGGGAGTGAAATGTTAAAATTCACTGTAATAGTTACCAGGGAGTGAGAGGGGATCATCAGCTGCCTGTGGTTTCTCTATTCTTCCAGACTGGAGGTCCAGGAGGATTTGATCTTGCTGGTTTGCTGAACAACCCTGGCTTCATGAGTATGGTAAATGTGGACACAGATCGTGGCTGGGCTGGATCTGGTCTGAGTGTTGGTCTGTTCAGGGTGAAACGTGGCTGGGGAGACTCCTCTGTCGCTTCAGCAGATCTCATCTCAGGTCTTGGTTTGGGTGTTGCTGTGAGGAATCATAGAATCACAGAATCCCAGGGGTGGGAAGGGCCCTCCAGAGCCCATGGGGTCCAACCCCCTGCCAAAGCAGGGTCCCTAGGACAGGGCACACAGGTCGGTGTCCAGACAGGGCTGGAATCTCTCCAGAGAAGGAGCCTCCACCCCCCCTGGGCAGCCTGTCCCAGGGCTCCCTCACCCTCACTGGGGAAAAGTTCTTCCTATGCTCTAACTTGCAGCCATTGCCCCTTATCCTGTCCCCACAGACACTGAAAAGGGGCCGGGCCATTCCCCCTGTATCCCATCCTTCAGATATTTATAGACATTAATTAGGTCCCCCCTGAGTCTGCTTCTCTCCAGGCTGAACAGCCCCAGCTCACTCAGCCTTTCCTCACAGGGGAGATGCTCCAGGCCCTTCAGCATCTCTGTAGCTCCTCTGGACTCTCTCCAGGAGATCCCTGTCTGTTTGATCCCAGGGAGCCCAGCACTGGCCACAACACCCCAGGTGGGGCCTGACCAGGGCAGAGCAGAGGGGGAGGATCCCCTCCTGTGACCTGCTGCCCACACTCCTCCTGATGCCCCCCAGGATCCCATTGTCTCTCTCAGCCTTGTGCTTCGTTAAGGTCGAAGGAAGAGCCAGTGACTTACTGGGAGGCTTCTCCTATGCTGGATTTGGAAAGGGTTCTGCGTTGCCAGCCTTGTCTTGTGTGTTGTGCTGTGCTCCTCTTCACTATTTTTGTCCTATTGATCTGTTTCCAAGTATTTCTGCCTTCACTGTGTCGTTGAATGGCACAACATCTGCAGATCTACCCAGTCATTTCTGACTAAACAGGGTGTCATTTTTTTTCTCTCCCCTCTTTAAATAGGCATCTAACCTAATGAACAATCCACAAGTACAACAGCTGTAAGTTTGATTCCCATCTTGTCTTTCCCCTTTGAAGCCCTTGTTTGAGGCTCTGTGCGTTTGGCATTTGCTGTATGTCTGAACTGGAGGGGGGAAGGGGGCAGAAGTCCAGAGGGCAGCCTCTAAACCCAGTCCAGTTGTCTGAGCTGGTGTGTGTTTTGAGTCCTCTGGGTTATGCTGAGGAGGCATCTTGGTATAAATATTTGCAGAAGGGAGGCAGGAGAGTTCATGGAACTGGAATTAGGCTTGGGAAGCTTGGGGGGGTGGGTGGGGGGTCAGTTTGGCTCTGCTGCACAGTGTTTGTGACCTGGAGACTTGATTTCACAGCTCTGTCTCTGTTAGAATGAGGGTATTTTCATTCTTTGTGCTGCAGGGTTGTGAGGATCAAATCACAATGATTGTGAGAGCCTTAGGTAATACAAAGCCATAAAATTAAGGCACGTACCTCTCCTGAACACCCTTTTTGAAGCACAGGTAGGATGTGAGTTGGAGATGTCCTGGAGCTCATCCTTTGGTGACCACAGGACACAATTTGGCCGAAGGGCTGAACACCAGCCACCACTTCCATTTGCTTCTGCTGGCTCCTGCTGCTGCTGTTCTGCCCCAGATGCAGCCTAGGGACTTCCAGGGGAAGGGGCTATGTGTTTTGGGCTGCTCCCTGGGAGGGACTCAGTGTTTAGGCTCTCCTGCCAGCAGATCTTTTCTGATGCAGGGCAAGCAAATGGCTTGTGTGAGGAAGGGCAGCGTTTTCATTAAACGTAACACAGGGTGTGCACACAAAAGGAGGAAACTCTGGGAATACAGAAACTATTATATAAATACAACTAAATGGCATAACTATCATGTAAGTAGCAGTTACTCTGCTGCAGTTAATGCACAAAAAGTTGTCGTGGAAGTTGCCCTTGCAGATCACTTCATAACCTGTATGGGAATGTGTTCCCATTACGCTGACACGCCCCTCCCAGTTTAAACCAAACTGTTCCCCTCTGTGTGTGTTTGTGTTTTCCTGCTCTGAGCACTGACTGTTACTTCCACAGCATGTCTGGGATGATTTCTGGTGGCCACAATGCCATGGGAGCAGCAGGCACCAGCCCCTCCACGAACGATCTCGCCAGCCTCATACAAGCGTGAGTAGGGAGCTTGTGTGTTTCCCCTCACCTCCATTGGCAAAGGGATTTGGGGGGTTTTCCCTGACCAGAAGTGGAACCTTTATTTAATAGTTGAGAGAGGCAGTTGGGTGAACCAATGTTTAAGCCTCTTTTGGGGATCTGAGCTTCTTGGTAGAGATGAGCTTTGCTGTTTGGCTGTAAAGAATTTCCTAGCCCCGGGCGGTGTTTGTGTGTGTCGGAGTGCTGATGGGACATGGCTTGTTCTCCTTCAGAGGCCAGCAGTTCGCTCAGCAGATGCAGCAGCAGAATCCTGAACTAATAGAGCAGCTACGAAGCCAGATTAGGAGTCGAACTCCAAGTGCCAGTAACGAAGATCAGCAGGAATGAGCACTCCAGGTGAGGCTGTAGCTGGGAGTGCTGCCGTGCTGTGGCTGGCCGAGCAGGAATTTACATGTGCTCAGCTGTAGTTATCTCATTTGTGCCTTTAATTTAGCAATTTGGTGTGTGTCCCCTCTGTAGAGACTCAGTTCTCTGCAGCAGCACTGCTAGGACTGTGCCTCAGGTGCAAGGCTCAGCCCTGAGGAGTGGGGAATAAGGAACTTCCCTCACACATTGTGTGACTGCCAAATGAGTTTCATCACCTAAGTGTTTCACAGTGCTTAAAGGGACACTTTGTTTTCATAAAAATTGAATTTTCAACTGTCTTGTCTTCCTGTCTCTGCAGCACAGTCCGTGGGAACTATGTTTTTTGCTTTAAAAACTGGAAGCCATGTGCGTGTTGCCATTTCTTGAGTTGGAAGTGTCCAAGAGGGGGAAAAAAATAATGGAAAAACAAAATACTTTATATGACCTGCATGATAAAGACAGATTCACGCTTCCTTTCCTTAGTCTGTCCCTGCTCCTCCCCCTCAGCCTTTCCATTAGCCTTTGTTTCTTCTGGAAGATCCAGCAAGCTGAACGCAAACCAGCATCCACAGTCTTTCTAATGAAACTGGGAAAACTAACTTACACTGTTACATTTCTATGTTATTTGCTACATGGGAATTTTTTTAACCCGTTTTTGAAGAACGATGCACTCTTCACTACAGGACATCTTCACTTTCCTACCCACGGGCCACTTCAAAGAAGTGTTCAAGTCCTACCTGACCCTCATCCTGCCCTGTTTCATCTTCCTGCCAGTTAACGAGACAGTTTGAACGCTCTGGGAAACCCTGGGATATTTTCTCTTCCAGGAGCACTGTTGATTTAGATTCACTACCTTTCTCATTCAGGTCTGTAGCAACTTTGCCAGCGTTGTTAATCCCTGGGAGTGTGGTGGTCGCCTGTGAAGGTCAGTGTAAATCTGTTGGAGTTGGGACTGGCCAGTGCGACCGCTCCTTTAGTGAGAGTTCCCCAGTGTGCTGCTTGGGGTTCTTTCCCAGTCCTGACAAAACTTGTCTAGTAACTTGTTTAGTAATCTTGGCTACGTTGGAATGATCCAATCTGTGAACTAGTCAGGTGCACAGTAAGAAAGATACAATGTTTTTGGTGTTTAAAGGGGGTTTTTGTTTTATTTTTAAAAATCTTTTATGCATGTAAGTAATCAACCTGGTTGACTGTGCTCATGGTAGGAGTAGAGGGCATCTGGGTAGAGTGGAAGGAATGAAAATGCTGCTTAGATACTCAAAAATCAAGTGGCCGCTGTCTCAATATTGGTGGGGAGCGATTACCCCTCAGCACATGTGTGAGATGAGGGGGATCCCGTAGTCATCCTCACCACCCTGCAGCTCTCCACCCCTCTAGAGTAACCCTTGGGCCATCAGAAAGCTCTGGCAAATTCCTATAGAAGTCACTAGTTGAAGCTGGAGATTTTTCTTTTTATATTGACCTCAGAATTGGTTTGGTTTTGAGTTTTGGGGTGGGTTTTGTGTTTTGTTTTTTTTTTTTTAAGGTAGCTAGTTGTGGGGAAGGTGTGTGTTTGTGGCCAAAAAGCATCTGGTCTGAGGGTGTGAGATGTGAAACACCCGGTCAGCAGACCCGGTGGTGTGAGTGAGCAGGTGTATCTGCAGATTAATACCAAGAAAAAAAAAGGATTTGTAAATGCTCCATAAAGTACTATGTGGTTAATGTAACTTGTGAAGAATAAAATATTCGGACACTTTCTTTGTTATCCCTCTTGCCCAGTTGAATGAAGCAAAAAAAACCAACACCCCCCAAACCATTCCAGGCTCAGCTTGGGGGGCTGTGGTGACTGGGGCCAGGGTTGGTGCTGAGCTCTGCTGTGGGAGACACTAATCCTGCCTCTTCTTGCGGGGCAGAATAGGGAATCTTTGTTCCCCCTGCTCCCTTTAAGATCTCTCCAGCTGGTTTTTGGTAACTTAGAAGACATTTTAGCCTGGGGCAAAGTGTGGAAAGAAATCCAGACAGACTATGCTGAAAAGCAGAGCCTGGAGGGCTTTTCTCCCTCCCTTACCCCCGTTTCATGGCGGTTTCCATCCCTTACCTTCCTCTGCTCTACATCTCTTCTCCTTTGCTGGTTTTATGTCCCTCTGCTCCAGGTGGACGTTCTCCTGCCCTCCTAAGGCGGGTGCTCCATGGAGGAGGACTCAGTGGGGGGGTGGGTGGCTTGCCTTCTGCACCCCCCTTCCCCAACCCAGCGGGGGGAGCAAGCTGCCATAGAAAAGCTGGGGGGTTTCTTCTCTTCTAGGCTCCTCTTCCTCTCCCAGGAGCCTTCTCCCCCTCGCTGCTCTTCTCCCCGCCTCTGAGTCTCTCGAGCGAAAGCCCCCGCCCACCCCTGCAGCGATAGGGACCGGGGCCGGGGGGCTTTTCCTGGGCTGGGGGTGCCCAGATCTCCCTCACGGCTCCGCGGGGCCCAGAGCCGTCCCGGCCCCAGCCGCCGCCGTTCGCGTTTCCCGCGGGCGTTACTCGGCGGCGCCCCGGAACGCCCGAGCGGATGCTCAGGGAGAAGCGTGGGAGGCCTGACGGGCAGCCCTCTCAACCAATGGGAGGGCGGAATTTCCCCCACGGCCAATAGGACAGCGCCGTGGGCGGGAGCTGTTTGGGGAGTTGCCTGGATGGGGGGTGAGAGCGGGAGCCGGCGCGGGAGCAGAGGGGCCGTTGCCGGTGTAACCGGGGGTGGCGGTTGGGCTGAGGGGATGGCGAGGCTGGGCGAGAGGTGATGGGGGGTTGGAGGGCTCGGCGGAGGGGTTTGGGGCACGGGAGTGACTGAGGGCTGCGGGGCGGGAGGGCGCACGGCTGTCCCCCGGTGAGGCAAAGCGCTGCCCCTTCCTGAGGCGCACCCCACTCCCCGCCTGAAACCAGCCACAGCCGCCCCCGCCCCGGCGGCCCTCGGAGCCCCCTCCCAGCCCAGCCCTTGCCAGGCTTGAGAGGTGGCCCCGGGTGAACCTGAGGGGGTTCCACACCGCAGAGCGTCAGGTCTTGCGCTTGGGCCGGAGGAATCCCAGACATAGACCCAGCCGGGAGAGGAGCTCCGGGAGAGCAGCCCTGTGAGACGGGTCGGGCGTTCTGGTGGGCGAGGAACTTAACATGAGCCAGCAGTGGCTCTGGCAGCTGGGAAGGGCGATGGGATCCTGGGCTCCATCAGCAGAGGGGTGGCAGCAGGGACAGGGAGGGGATTGTCCCTCTCTGCTCTGCCCTGGGGAGGCCCCAGCTGGAGTCCTGTGTCCAGATCTGGGCCCCAACACAAGAAAGATGTGGAACATCTGGAACATTGTGTCCAGCTCTGGGGCCCTCAGCTCAAGAAGTACATGGAACTCCTGGAAAGAGCCCAGTGCAGGGCCAGCGAGGTGATGGAGGGAGTGTTCCACTCCCTTCCTTATGAGGAGAGGCTGAGGGAGCTGGGCCTCTTTAGCCTGGAGAAGAGGAGACTGATGAGTGACCTTGTTCATGTTAATAAATATGTAAAGAGCCAGAGTCAGTAGGGCAGAGCCAGGCTTTTCTCAGCAATGGCTATTGATGGGACACAGGGTAACGGGTGCAAGCTGGAGCAGAGGATGTTCCATGGGAACATCAGGAGGAACTTTATCCCTATGAGGATGATGGAGTGCTGGGACAGACTGCCCAGAGAGGTTAGCGAGTCTCCTTAGGGAGACATTCAAACTCCCCTGGATGCATTCCTGTGGGATTTAGTCTGGGTGATCCTGCTCTGGCAGGGGGTGGGACTGGATGAGCTTTCGAGGTCCCTTCCAACTCCTAACGTTCTCTGATTCTGTTCTGTGAACTGTTGGAGAGGGTCCAGAGGAGCCACGAAGATGATCAGAGGGCTAGAGCAGCTCCCCTACGAAGAGAGGCTGAGGGAGCTGGGCTGGGTCAGCCTGGAGAAGAGAAGGCTGTGGGGGGACCTCATTGCAGCCTCCCAGTCCCTGGAGGGAGCAGAGGAACAGGAGGGGAATCAGCTTGTTAAAGGGCAGAGACGGGCAGGACAAGGGCGATGGAGTGAAGCTGGAGGAGGGAAGGGTTAGAGGAGATATTGGGGGGAAGTTCTTTGCAGAGAGAGTGCTGAGGGGCTGGAGCAGGCTGCCCAGAGAGGGGGTGGATGCCCCATCCCTGGGGGGTGTTCAAGGCCAGGTTGGACGGGGTCACACTTCTTTTTTCCTCCCCAGGGGCTATTAGCTAAAGCAAACAGCTCTCCAAGCCGAGAAGCGCCTGTCTGGAGTTGGTCCTCGTTACACAAATGTTCAGGCTGCTGAGATAACCCCGACGCTGGCGATACCGACTCCTGAGCGCCGGGCTATCGGAAAGAGCAACACAAGGTACTTCTTGTGCTTCCAGCTTCGGTTTTCCCTCAGCTGCTTTCTGCCCCGGGTCAGGGAGCACTGAAGGGTGGCTGCTCCACCTGCTGTCAGGAGCTTGAGGCTTTGTGCTTCGTCGGGGCTGTTGCTGGGTCAAAAAAGGAAAAGGGAAAAATACCCTCACCCTAGGTTAGGGGGTTTCTGAATTTCTGAGCAGAAGCCAAGCCTGTTCCGGAGAAGTGGATGCTGGAAAAGGAGGTGTTCTCCTTCTCCCCTCTGTCCTGGGAGCTGCCTGCCTACCTGAGCAGGTGTGGGTGGTGCCTTTGCACCCAGCAGGCGCGGTCACAAGCTCTCATGCTCCACCATCCCAAGGCGTTGCTGTTCATGACGTTCTCCCAGCAAGTTCATCTGAGACGCCTGGCATAACGCCCCGTCGCCCCGCGAGGTGCAGCCCTTGTCATGCTGTTGACGCCGAAGCGGCGGCGCGTGCTTTGCACAGGCAGCATGACTCGTTAGCTGTGTCAGTACAGCGCTGACGAGTGTTGGCAGCCCTGGAGTCAACGTCTCTGGAGAGGGAGCCTTGCTCGTCAGCCGCAGCCACAGGGCGGCTGCTGCGGGAGTCCCATCAGCGCGCACCGAGGTTTCAGGCTCGGGACTTGTTCAGACCTGGCTCGTCTGCTGGGTTCACCAGGGCGGGAGGCAATCTGTCACCTGAGCAGGGTTTTCTTCTAAGGAAAACTTCCTGTGGATACCCAACTGAGAACCAGAGCTGCTGCAGGCAGCCTGACCACCCCCCTCCCCTCCGCTCAGTCCTGCAGGAACTGCAGACTGGGAGAGAAGCTTTAAACCCCGTGCTGAGTACAGAGTCGTTCAGTCACCTGCTTCCCTTTTCTTCAGAGCACTGTTTGTGCAGAAAGGGTGACAGCGATTAATGCTGTCAGCCCTCAAGGGAGACTTTAGCCTTTGGAAGCTTTCCTATTCAAATTAATTTGCTGCTCCAACAAGCAGGTATGTGATTATTTACCGTGTCCATCAGGGGGTGCGGGTGCCAGCGTGGCTGGAGGTGTTTGGTGTTAGGTCGTTACCCCTCTGAGACATCTTGTCAGTGCTTGGGTCTGTCTGGCAGCCCTTACCTGGGTGACTCATGAGAGAACCCTCTCTCAAGGTGCCACAGAGTTGACTTCACAAGTCAGTTTGGTTCGAGCGGTAAGTGGGATCCTCCGAGGCGCCGGCTGTGCTGCGGCAGTAGAAGGACTTGTTCATGTTCACCCTTATAATGAGATTTAACGTGGTTATTTTACACAGTGGTTCGAGGAAAACATGGAACCTGGGTGGACATGCTTTTATAGTTCAGATTTAATCAATTCTCATGACCTAGGCAGCCCAAATCTTGCATTTTTCTCTCTTACGAAACAATCTCTGCCGCCTCCTTTGTTACACCCCGTGGACAAAGAACCGGGCAGCAAATTTGTCCGTAGGGTTTCCCTTCAGAGACAAATGTATCAATCAGCAGTTCAAACTTCCATGGACTCCCAGTACAGAGCAAACAACTAACTGCACATGCTGCCACCTGCCCTAACGAGCTGGTGACAGTGGCTCAGGAAACCGAGCGGGAACAAATCCGAGAGTCTCGTATTGGGGGTGATACAAAAAGAAACCTGTCTGAGCATTGAAGGGATGTCTTTAGCTTCATTTCTATGTGACAGATGCATCTTGTCATGATTCTAAACCAAAGACTTGATCCTCTGCTTGGACTTGGGTGGATCTTTTAGCAAGGTGAAGTGTTTTGTGTCTCTCACCGTGTAGGTGTTTCGAATGAAGCCTCTAAAAGCCAAGGCTGTGCCAGTTCTGTGTGGCCAATACGATTCTTACTGGGTTTTAAGCCCCTGGTTACTGCAGTTAAATTTTCTCTTCTCTGCCATTCTTTGGCCCTACTGGTGTGAAGGGTGCTGCTGCTGTCACTGTGTTCCCCCCCATGCTTCTGGGGAGTGAGGGCGATCGGCATGCACGCTCTCTGGGACATGGGGGCTGTTCTGCACAGTATATGTAAAGGAAAACCTCTCTCTGCTTTACTCCTGCCCACAGCTGCTGAGCCCGGGACTACCTTTCCACTGAGGTCCATCTGCCATCACATGCTGATGTGCCCTCTGTAACAGCAGCTGGAGGGTCCCCCACCAGCTGCCATCCGCAGGGCCCTTGGTAGGGAGCCTTCCCAAGGAGGGACAATGAAGATCCTGGTCACCAAAGTGCTGTGTCTGCTGGGCATCTATGTCCTCATGCTGGCTGGGTCCATCCTCCCCATCAAGATAATCGAGGCTGATTATGAGAAAGCTCATCGCTCCAAGAAGGTCCTTGGCCTCTGCAATTCTTTTGGAGGAGGAGTCTTCCTGGCCACCAGCTTTAACACCTTGCTGCCTGCCGCAAGGGAAAAGGTAACAAGCCTCTTGGGCAACGTTAACGAGCCTGTGCAGCTGAGTATGGCAGGAACCCCTGTCCGGGGGGACCACCCTCCCCTCTCCTGCCCTGCAGGAGCCCAGCCCAAGCCATCAGACCTCCGCCGCTGTGGGCAAGCAGATGATGGGTCTGTGCTTGCCAGAGTGACCCATGAAGCCTCCTCAGAAGTGGCTGTGCTGTGCCTGCTGCTTCAGATCACGAGGGCGAGCTACGCCCATTCAGCAGACCGTCGGTGTGGAGTAACTGGTGATGTTTTTGATGCAGAGGGAGGCTGAGCATCCCCCAGGTGTGAGGCTCAAAGCTCCCCCTATTTAGGGTGTCTTTAAAACGCATTCAGGCAGCCACCACACTGCTGCTGGAAGGCACACAGGTTCCTTGTCTCTTATGCCAGGACCTGTTCAGAAGGGTGTTAAAGCATCACAGGTTTATTTAGTGTCTATTTAAAGCTTTGTGAACACTGTAGGGATATTTCTCTTTAGAGGAACAAAGGTGAGGGATTCACTGTGGGTTGTTTGATTCCTTCCAGCTCAACGAAGTTCTCAGACAGGGGAACGTGACCACGGACTACCCAGTAGCAGAGACCATCATGATGGTCGGCTTCTTCATGACAGTCTTTGTGGAACAGCTCGTCTTGACCTTCCAGAAGGAAAAGCCTTCCTTCATTGACTTAGAGACCTTCAACGCTGGTTCGGATGTTGGGAGCGACTCGGAATACGAGAGTCCCTTCATCGCATCTTCCCAAGGGCGCACGTCCTACAGTGAACACGGTCACCACTCCCCTGGCCTGAATATCCGGGAGCTCTCCTGCACCAGCCCCTTGCGGCTCATCGGGCTGGTCTTTGCTTTATGTACTCACTACATCTTCGAGGGACTGGCCCTGGGTTTGCAGGAGGAAAGTGGCAAAGTCATGAGCTTGTTCCTGGGAGTTGCCATTCACGAGACGCTGGTGGCCGTGGCATTGAGCATCAGCATGGCCAAGGCTTTGATACCGCTGAACAACGCCATGAAGATGGCTGCGACAGTGAGCTTGATGGTCCCTCTGGGCATTACCATTGGGATGCAGATCGAGAGCACCCAAAACGCAGCCAGCAACATCACTTCCCTGCTCCTGCAAGGCGTCGCAGGGGGCACTTTCTTGTTCATCACCTTCTTTGAGATCCTTGCAAAGGAGTTGGAAGACAAGAACGACCGTCTCTTGAAGGTTCTCTTCCTGGTGCTGGGCTACACAGCTCTGGCCGGGCCGGTCTTCTTCAAGTGGTGAGTGCGGGAGTGATGGGAAGCAAACCTCAGCTCCTTCCCTTGTGAACGGCACTGGAGATGAGCCTCCTCTTCAGCCAAGGGGGACGCTGAAGCTCGACGGCCAAGTGAAACACCACGGTCCAGGTGGCATTTCCATATTGATCCCAAGAAGGAGAATTTCTTCCTGCTCAGAGGGAAATAAAAAGGAGGAGCGTCCCAGCGTAGGTGTCATGAGGTATCGTCCCTTCCAGCTGGATCTGGGGGGGTAGCGGCTTGTTCAGAGGTTCCTCAACACAGATGCTAAGGATTCTGGCTCTAAGGCTGCCTTCAAAGTGCTCCTCGGGCAGGTGGTCTCCTGTTCTTCTGCCCAGCCAGCCCCCTCCCTCCTTCTCCTCCAACCCATTGCAGAAACTGTGGCTGAGAGTCTGCTTCCTTTGCTCTCAGGCTCTGAGAAGGTGAGAAGCAACAGCAGAAATAATGTCCGAAAGCAGGTGGGATCAGGGATTGTGTGGCTGCTCTAAGCTGCTTTGGCTAGCTTAGTTTTGAGTAAAACCTGGCTGTGGCAACCGCCGAAAATAACATCCCTGCTGGGGCCGTTCGTGTGCCTGGTGCCATGGCACCCCTGAGCAGAGCTTCGGTCTGAGCCCACCAGCGCCTCTGGGAGCTTGTGTTTCTCAGAGTGATTAACAGAAAAAACGAGGCCAAGCCAGGTCCCTGTGCCCTGCTTCGTTCTCTGCATCTCATCCACGCGCCAAGCATTCCCTAAAGAAAACCCCCAGCACCACGTTCCCATCTCCCCAAAAACCCTCCCATGGCCCTTCCCCAGCGCTCGCAGAGCCCTGCCTCCGTCAGTCTGTAAGACCCAGGCAGTGGCAGTTTCCAGCATCAATATTTTAGGGCAAATGCTTTGCATTTTCAGTGGTTTGCGGTGAAAGGGGTTTCTCAGTCCCCGTGGAACTCGTGTCAGGGCTGCTCCCGGAGCCTCTGCTGGCGCTGCTGCGGACTCACGTGGCTTTGCAGGGCGGCTCGGCGGGGCTTGCGGAGGAGAGAAGCCTCTTCCCTGGGGGGGTTGTGAGGCTGGGGAAGGGCTGCTGAGAGCCGCTTGCCATCTGAACTGCGCACGAGCAGATCAACCCGTGTCTCTGGAGCGCGTCCCTCAGGGAAGCTCATCCTGCTGCGGATCCCAGCATGATCCTTCAGATCATTCAACCTTGGATCAGAGGCTGGAGCCGGGATCCTGCCCTTCCCTCTCCATCTGTTAACACAAGAGAGCAGCTCTGGTCACACAGCCGCTTTCCTTGCCGGCCTCTCGCGGGGCTGGGGGGCAGGAGGGGTAGGGGATGCATTTTAATTAGACGTAGCCTTTGCTTCTGCTGC
Source organism: Zapornia atra (assembly GCA_013400835.1). Lineage (NCBI taxonomy): Eukaryota > Metazoa > Chordata > Aves > Gruiformes > Rallidae > Zapornia > Zapornia atra. The sequence goes on from VZTU01018842.1 coordinate 51,476, forward strand.
AGCTTCCACAGGCAGAGCAGAGCTTTTGGAAGCGCTGATGGAATTATAACGATGCAGAGTGGGCTTAGCCGTGGCGCAGTCCCTGTTAGCAGGAAGAAGGATGGGTGAGACTGAGAAGCATCATCTTGGAGCCAGTGGTTGGCACAACTACAGCATATGGAGGCTGATGAGGATCATCTGACAGTTCCTCCTGCTCGGTATTTTAATTGCTGCAACATAGCAAAGTCAATTAATCTTGCTTTGAAAAACCTGGAGTGGAAGGGAGAAGCGGGGGGTGGAGGGAGGGTTATTTTAAGCCTCGGATGACACAAATTAGCAGGGCCTGATGAGAATGTAATTTGCCTCGACGTGGTAAACCTCGGTGTGTTACTTCCCTCCTCGCAGGCAGCTCGTGTGGGGCGCATGGATCCCATCGCGCGTTGCTCTGTGCTGATGGCTGCCCCAGGCAGGTGTGAGGTGAGGTGTGACACTGGTGGGGGGAGCTCAGCGCCGGGTCCCCCCTTCCACCCCATGCTCCTGCTTCCCAAGTTCTGTACTGATGCTTTTCTTGTAGGGTTTTTGCCCCAAATCTGGGGCAAACGTGAGCATCCCCTTCCCTGGGTGGGTAAAGGGAGGGGGCCCTGAACTCACCGTGTGTCCTAGCGCCCTGTTCCTCATCTTCCGCCCTCTTCCTCCCCCTGGCCCCATCTGCCCTCTGAGAGCTGCTGTGAGCCAGGGAGGGGAGGAGATTTCTTAACCAGCGCCCAAATGTGCAGTTGGGCCCCGCAGCCTCCATTTTACACCCATTCTGCTGGGGTCAGGGGTGGCTGGGCAAGTAGTGAGGGGAGCAAATCACAGAGTGCTGTGAGCTGCAAACTGTGCCCCCTCCCCAGGGATGCTCCCCAGCGCTGGGGGTGGGGGGTGAGATGTGTGCAGGGGAGGGGGGGCTCCTGGCTGGTTTAGGAGGGGAGAAGGGCAAGCCCTACCAGCTGCTCTCAATAAAGGCTCTGGCCCTCTGCCCTTGGTGTCACTTGTTTATTTGAAGTCAGTCCCCCCCACCTTCACTCCCTTGGGGTGCAGATGATACACCAGGCGTACGTGTGACCCCCCCCCACACACCTCCTCTGGAAGAGGAAAGCCCCACTGTGCCCTGGGTGGGCAGCAGCGTGGGGCTGCTGGCTGGACCCCCATGCAGCTGTGCCAAGCTCTGCAGGGCCAGGACCCTCCAGTCCCCCCCCTTCTCCCACCTCTCGCCCTGCTCAGCGTCGGCGTGATGCAGCCCTGCGCGTGCAGCCGGCAGCATCCCCGTTGCGTAAGGCTTGGCGGGGAGCTGGGACTGAATGAAACGGAGGAGGAGCCGCAGCTAAAATGATCAAGGAAACTCATTCATTTCCTCTAACGAGTAGTATCCGTCCAGCTAATAACGCTGCGGGGGACTGCGGGCTGCGGGGGCCTGGCAGGGTGGCTTTCCATGGGGAGGGGGGCTGCTGCTGCCCCCCCCATCCCACTCCCAGGGTTGCCGACCTGGGTCCTGTCCCTGAGGGGGAAGGCTGGTGTCCCCTGTGGGTCCCGGGGAGACGTGACCACGGTCCCCCCAGCTCCCACGGGGCCCGGCAGCGCATCTCAATGGGCCACGTGTTGACAGGCGCGTGGGTGCCGCCATGGCCTCGCTCCTCCGCCAGCAGCTATTAATAGAAGCTGCGGATTTTAATTGCTGCTGCTTGGGAGGGAGCGTGAGTCACGCAGCCCGGCCTGGCAGCCCCCGGCCCGCGGTCCCCAGCGCTGCCAGCCTCCGACCTTCATGGGGACCTTTGAATTCCCGGGGCCAGCTCTGGATCCCTGTCACCCATGGCAGTGGCTGGGTGGAGAGCTGGCCTTCCTCCGGCCGCAGAGCACTGGGCTGTGGGGGGCTGTGGCTCAGCTCCAGGACCCTCAGAGCAGGAGCTCGCCCCTTGGGATGCTGGGCCCGTTCCTGAGGGCTCAGGACCTGATCCTGTTCTGTAAGTCACCTCTTCCAAGTGCCACCTGAGGGCCCCCAGCATGTCCCCTCCAGGGGTCATTGCAGCTCTGCTCCCAGCCAAGGTTCTCAGGGCTCCTGGGGCTCCTGACCCCACTTTACTGGGATCCCCTGGTAGGGGACACTGTGGCTGGTGACACGAACCCCATGGTGGCACCAGTGGCAATGCAGGCAGCTGTGTCCCCAAAGCCTGACCCTGCTCCCCAGATCACCCCCAGCTGCCACAGGGGTGTCCACAGCACCCTGCCAGATCCAGGGGTCTGTCTGTCCTGTCTGTGTGTCCTTGTGCCCCCCCCACCATCTGTGGGTCCCCATCCACATGTCCCTGGGCAGCTCATCCACAGTCCTCTTCACATGTGTCCATGTCTTCACTTGTGCCCATGTCCATGAGTGGTGCCTGCCCATGTGTCCACACACCTGTCTGTGTGTCCCCATCCCCCTGTATCCCTGTCCACATGTCCCTGGCCCTGTTCAAGCATCCTCATCACCCTGTATCCATCTGTGCATCCCTGTCTCTGTGGCCCCATCCCTCTATGTCCGCATCCCCATCGGTGTGTGTCCACATCCCCCTGTATCCCCATCTGTGCATCCCTGTCTGTCATCACCCTGTATCCATCTGTGCATCCCTGTCTGTGTGTCCCCATCCCCGTATGTCCCCATCCCCATATATCCCCATCCCCATCCCTGTATGTCCGCATCCCCATCCGTGTGGGTCCCCATCCCTGTGTATCCCTGTCCGTGTGTCCCCATCCCCCTGTACCCCTGTCTCTGCATCCCCGTCCGTGCG
>VZTU01018842.1:62135-79833 GCA_013400835.1 Zapornia atra
GGGGTGAAGGGTAGGGGTGGGGAGCTGGGAGGGTGTCTGGTGGGGGTCACAGAGTGCTGGGGTCTGGGGGGTATGGTTCCCACGTGAGGATGTGATCTAGGGGTGCGTACAGAGGGGCTGTGCTTGGTGGGGGGTGGAAGGGGCTGTTGTAACTGAGGTGGGGAGCAGCAGGATGTGTGGCTGGAGCTGGGATGGGCTGGGCACCTCAGGCTTTTGGGTGGGTGAGATGAGAAGAGGGCAGTCGTGATGGATGAGAGAAGGTTCAGTGCCAGTCTGCTTTGGGACTTGGGTGACTTAATGGGGAATGGGTCTAGACCCTCTTTTGGGGTATAAAAGGTTGAGAGGCTTGTCTGAAGGTCTGGTATCACGTCATCACCTTGTTTTTTCAGCGCTGTGTGAGTTAACAGTGGGTTGGTGCAGAGAGGTTGTGGAGGGAAGGGGAAAATAGCTGGAGGAGTTGGTGGCTGAGGAAGCACAGCAATGGTGGCCTGTCTCTTCTGGGCAGTGCCTTGGTGAGTCGTAGTGCTGGGGTTATGTAAAGGAGGGGTAGCTATAGGGTCTGGCCTCTCTGTATTGCTGAGGTAAAGAGGAGTAGAGGACATAAGTGGGTGCCACATGCAAAGGGAGAAATCTATCTCCTTATTTCCAAATAGAAGTGTGGAATGAGAAGCTGGATGCTGGTGTGTGTCCTTTAGGAGACTGGGGAAGGGAAACGTGTGCCGGGTAGGTAAGCAGGGGCTGGAAGGCATCACAGTTTGGGATCTGGGTACCTGATCTCTGCAGCTTCAGTGTTGCTGGGGCAAGTGAATGGGATTCACCTCGATACAGGGCCGCTGTCATCAGGCGTGGCCTTAAATAAGACCCAGATGGATGCGATAGCACTGCGTTCTGCCCTGAGATACTTTCTGTGTTGCCACTTGTAAATGTGGTGAGAAGTTGTTGTGGCTTTTAAGGTGCTGAATAATCTTTAATGGGTTTTGGTTTGGTTTTTTTTTTTGGTGGAGGGGGGGTGGTATGTGTGGAACTGACAACCTTCAGGTTTGTTTATAGCTGTGGGCTTCTTGTAAAACTGACCCAGACAAGTACAACTGCGGTGATAACTACCAGGAGAAAAGCTGACTTGTGGTAGACCACAGAAGTCAGTAACCTGATATTTCTAAGTCTGAGTCTGTAAGTAAACTCAAGGACTTGTAGGTAATTACTTGGTTTTCTTAACGCGCTGTTTCTCAGAGACAGCTTGCTTCTCAAGCACGTAGTACTGAAGTCAGACCTTCATCCCTTGAAGGTCTTTCTTTCAGCTTTCTCCTGTGTGGGACATCCCATAGCACGCAGGCAGATGAGCTGATCTGCTGCTGGGCTGGGTTCCAACTCAGCTGCACGACCATCAAGCAAATGCACGGGATCTCTGTGACTGCGTAGCGTCATTTATCGTATTCTGGTTTTAGCTGGTATGGGGGAAAACGCACCAAAAAAGCTGGATCAATATGTTTAAATAGAGCTTATTGTCTGAGAGGTTTTCTTGTGCCATCTGTAGCTGTGAAACAAATGGAAATAGCTCTTTTGTGTGGCTGGAGTATTGTTGTGGATTTTAATGATTTACACGGGAGGCACATTGCAATGCACCTACCAGTTTTTCTTCTGTATCCATCTTACCCCTGGATATAGTATTTAGCTGGTATTACTTATGGTAATTAATGCTTTTTGACATGGAGAGTTATCTTAGGAAGGTGTTAGCCCCCTTTGAAGGTAGGGGATGGCAGAACGCCGGGAGACTGACTTCTCTTAGTTCAAACAGGCAAAGAGACTAATTCTGTGGCTGGGAGAGGAGCGTGTGACTCGAGACATGTCAGCTTGTCCTCTGCTCATCTCACTTCCCCTGTGGCCAGCCCAACTTCTGCCTTCCTGCCTTATTTCCTTATCTGTGAAATGGAGATAACCGCTCTGCCCTACCTTGTGCGCTGGGAGGTTCTTGTGCCCTGAAGTTCGTTAGTGTAACGAGGCGAGTGCCTGGCTCCCTGACTTCTTGTCCCAGGACTCGGCTCCAGAGGAACTGGACACACACTGCCCTTTGGAAAACGCTGATGATGATGACTGTTAATTTTTTTATTGCCAGTAACTGCTGTGCTCCACATCCTCGCGTGCGAGTGGGGCGGTGGAAGCCATCAGTGGCGGGGAATCGTGGCTTTCCTTGCCAGGAGTTGTCCCGTTAGTGCCGGACCTGCCGAGCCGCGGGGCTGGCCAAGCGCCAGCGCCCAACTAATCGCCCTTTGAACGGTCTGTTTTGTGTAGGGCTTGAAATAGCTGCTTGTCCGCTCGCCAGCGGCTGGGGGAAGTTTTCTTTGACGTCTTTGGGAGGAGGCAGCGAACAGCAGGACTTGAGCCCTCCCTTTAAAAAAAGCGGTTTCTTGCCCTCTGGGCTGTGGAGATTTGCTCAGGTTGGAAGGCTCAGGGAGTTTGTCTTGAGACTGTAGACCCCAGCACAGCTCTGAACGTGCGAGAGCGTGCCAGCCACTCTTCCCGGCGCTGCGGGTAGCAGCAGAGCTGGCGAGAGGGATGGCAATCCTGCTGTGCTGTAAGGAAGGCCGTGGGTGGATGACCCAAAAATGATGGCTGAATAAAAAGCAGGGTGAAGGTTTGTAATTGTTCAAGGATTCTTGGCGCAGGGAGGGCAGAGCGAAAGGAAAAAGGGTTTTATGAAATACTGAGTTTCTACCAATGAACTAGTGGGTCTGGTTTGAGGCAAGAGACCTGCTGTGGGTGGCTGGGAGATCTGGGATTGGTTTCCCCAAATTTACAAGAAATCAAAGGAATTGAGATGCGAAGGTCTAGTTGTCGAACTCTGAGGTGGAAAGCTCTCTCCTGTTGCTCAAATATCACTCCAGTTACTTAATCTGTTCAGCCAGGGACCAGAAATTGTTCTGCGGGATCCTGGGTGTTAGTGAGTTTCAGAGATTCCCAGTTATAACGTCGCTAGCTTTCTGGACAGCGTGTGGGTTCATCCTGCTCACCTGTTGCCAGATAGTGGGATATATCAGCTTTCTCTCTTACAGGCTTCCTAGCTTGGTGGTGCAGCGTGTCAGGAGAAATTAAATTGGGAAGGGAATAAAGCTAAAAGAAAATGTAAATCCAGTTCTCTCCTGCTGTGTGGTCTGACCATCGTCGCGATAAGGGCGAAGCTGGAGAGAGCTTTTTGTTTGTTTTGTTTTAAATTAGTCTTAGATTTAGTCTCCTAGTTTTTATTTTTAAATCAGTTGCTGGACTTCACAGAGACCTGGAAGAGCCAGACCTTGTTTTTGGGTACCAGCTGGAAGCATCCAGCTTCAGTGGCCTCTTGTGTGTGTGTAAGCTATGGGCAGCTCTCTTCAGACGACTCTGCTCCATCCCTTGGCGTCCACTCCAGCCATACAGCTTTCATACTGCTGTCACGTAGAAGAGTCCCCTGTTACCATCCACTCGCTCCTGCTTCAGTCTGTTAAAAGGCCCTTTATTAAAATGCCACAACAACCAGGCCATTGTGTGACACCAGGATCATGTTTTCAGTTGAAACACTATTTCTGAAAGCGAAAGTTGCTCGTGACGGGCTGAGCTCGCTCGGATGTAAATGTTTCTCTCCGGCGACGCCGTCGATTCGATAACCGCTTCAGAATGTTCTTTGTGCTGCACAGTTGTGCTGCCAGCTTTCAGCCTCCCTGCTGCTGCTCCTCCAAAACACCTGAAAAGCTGTGAACTAACTCTAAACATCACAACTGCTTTCAGTCGGGTTTGATTTCTTTAAAAAAAGCTGAATTTAGCGATTCGCGGCTCAGTTCTTCACACTGGTGCTGTTCGGGGCAAGTGGCTTCCATGCCAGAGGAGCAGTGCCTGAGCTGGGCTGGGTTTAGTCTTTGTTTTAAGGGCAGCACGAGCTGGGCTTTTCCTGGGAATAAGTTAGGAATTCATCTGATAATTCAAACTGGAGCACACCTGAAACCTGTGGTAGTTTTGGTTTAGGTTGCAGTTAAATGGGTGGGTAGGGATTGGCTGTGATGGGTTTTTGTTGTGTGTGGGTTGTTTCTTTTTTAAAAAAAAAAGGTAGAAATTCAAGCACTCCGTTAATGCTGAGACACAAAGCAGGAAATTTAGTCAAGGATTATGCTTTTTTGTGATTTATTTTATGGGTTCCCCCCTTCCCCCTTCCTTTTAACAGACAAGAAGAAGTTTTAGAGTATTCTGGGCTGTGTCAGTTCTGTGTAACTGAAACTGCTTCCCGATTTGCAGTGCAAAGAGGTCTTTTTCTTTAATGGACTCCTTAGAGGCCATAAAGGCTGAGAAGCCTCAGTAACTCCTGCTTATTTTCATTCGGCAGAAAGGGGGGGTGGGAAGGAAGCTAGAAAACAGACCCTGCAAGAGCAACTTGAAAAATATCTCCCTCCTCCTAAAGTGAATGTATGAATAGCAAAATTGGCTCTGGCTTGAAGCCAATGTTGGGACTATAGTCTGGGCCTGCTGGAAGGGATCCCCATCCCCAGCTTCCTGACACCTCCCCATCCTCACTCAGGTGGCAGTGAGGAGATTTCAGCCTCCTCTCATGGCTCCGGGGAGCAGCCAGCAAGTGAGATTGACATTCTGCTAATGTGCTCCAAAAGCTTTTTTCCTTTTTTATTTTTTAACTTATCCCCTTCAGAAAGAAATCTATTTTAGAACATATAGAATTGTTTGGGCTGGGTTGGGTGGATTTTTTTGGGGCCCTGAAGGCTTTTTGTCCATTTCTGCCTCATCTGCTTGTGGAAAAATATACAAGGTCTAAATGTTTCTTGTTTGTTTTAACCCTCTGCAGCTTGTCCTCAGATTTTTCTGCTGCAGTTCTGAAACTACAGAAGAGTTTCTCTGTGTAAATGCTGCCACAATGGCTTTTGGGAGGTTATTCTTGCTGTGGTTGTGGTTATTCTCATTTCCTCTACTCTTAGGGTAACTTTATTTGCTGGCAAAGGATCAGTGTTTATGATCAATAAATCATGATGTCTCATGGCTTCTCTTCTACTCGCTAGGAATGATGGTAAAATTCCCAAGCACAAATGATGTGAGTTTAAAGTTACTATGTGACTTTTCTATGGGGGGTGTGTGTGTATGTGGGGAAACCCAACCCAAATGACCTGAGAGGCTCTCTTTCTTTTCCTTTTTTTTTAAAGAAAATGACCATTTTGCTTCTAACTTTGGAATCAAGTTGAAAAGTGTAATCTTCAAGTGGATGCTCTGGCACGCACGGTCAGTGGTGCCAGGTGTCTGAGCAGATAGCTCCAGGTAAAGCATTTCCCAGTGGAAGAGCTGGCATTGTTTTACCAGGAACATCATGCATCTTGGGGTGTGGGGGGAGAAAGCAGGGAAACCAATTTTTCCTCTCACCCATGGGTGTTGTGACCGCCTGCGGTGGCTCTGATGGAAAGCTGGTGTTCAGGTTTAATTGCAGCTAATCCCAATTAACCGTTGCCATCACTCCCGTCGCTGAATCGCATACGGCGTTGATCTTGACCTGTTGCCTTCCATCCTCGTAAGATGCTGACTGGTAGCTCTTGAAGCAAAAGCAGTGCTGGTTGTCTGGAAGGATATAAAATGAGGGTTGGTTTAGGTTTTTTGGGAAGTGTTAAAGCTGGTAAATAGAAGCAGAACACGCCTCCTGACACCAGCCTAGAAATGGGGGGGATAAATATTCAGCAAATCCTAATCTTTGTGTGAGATTTTCAAAGGTATCAGTTTTGAAAGCGAGGAAGGGTGAGAAGAAGGTGCTAAAGTAAAGAAATATTATTTAGTGGTTGAGAGAGATTAAGAACGGAGTGAAGTTTGGAGGTGAAACTGCCTGAGACTGGAAATTCAGATGTTGATGGTCTTTGAGGTATTTTTTCCTGTGGTCAGGGAATCGCTGTGCCAAACATTGCTGGCTGGTTTTGTTCATTTCTTGTTGGTGAAACAGGACCACAGGGAACATGCACAGAAAGAGGAGCCTTCACCTTGTGCTCTCAGTGCTGTCTTGAGTCAGGGGAAGATAACTGCAGGTAGGATGGGGCTCAATGCTGGTCAGTGTGAAGATTTACTGGGGTTTTGTTACACACGGGCCCTGGGGATTGATTTCAGGAACGTACTTGGTGATAAACTAACCTCTCACCATGCCTTTCTCTCAATTTATCCCTGTGCTGCTTTGCCTACCAATGGTTTCCAGAACCGTTTGTTTTCCAGAATGCAGGTGTCTGTCCACCAGCAAACCTGTCCATGCTGTCAGCTCAGAGCTGGTGTGTTTGATTTGGGAGCGTGCAGCGTATCCGTCTCTTGGGACAGAAACTGAAGATTCAGGCATCCTCAGCAGATGTTCAGGCACAGTCAGCAGTGTGAATGTGGTTATCTTTTAATCTCTCAAGTTTCTTCTGCAGCCTCTTTTACTGAGTTTGGCTCCCAGTGCTTTGGGATCTGTGTGAAAGAGCTGCTCTGGGCTGTACTGTGCGTTCCCTGCTCCTTTGAATGAATTCATGTTCCCTGGTGCTGTGGTGCTGGTTGTGTTGGGAAGTGAGCTGTAGAAAGCACATCCCCAGGAAGAGCTGCAGGACCAACGGGTGGGTTTCTCTAACTTCCAAAGAATAGTCTGCAGACTCACCAAAATGGAATTAAAGTGCAAATCCCACCCTGTGCTCTGAAGGCACTCACTGCAAATATCTTTCTGGGAAAGGCAACAAAATCCCATGTTTTCTGCTGATTTACACTGCAGAGGCACAATACTGGGTTGATTTGTCGCTCTCAAATACATGGCACAACAGTCCCTTGTAGAAACTTGTCGAGCTCAGAGCATTTACTTTAAAGATTGACCTGTCTGTGCATATGATAAATAGCAGATACGCTTTGTAAAGACCCCGGCAGAAATACAGGCAGCGTTTTTAACGTAGGACACCAGGGTAGGGAAAAAAACCCCAGGATTTAGCTTTTGTTAGGGCAGATATAACAGGAGCTGTTGCAAGTGACAGCAGTAGCTCTGTGCTCATGGAATACCAATGCAGATGGAACTGGTTGGTTGCCAGATATTAGTCATGGGGCACACCTACTTTGGAAGAGTAGCCTGTGGGTTTAGAGAAGTAATTATTTTCTAACAGCCCTATGGGGCACAAGCAATTTAGCTTATGGAGGACAAGGAAGGGCTTGCTCTAGAATGTTAGTTAAAAAATCCTGTGCATATGAGCTGCAGCTGCTGAGGACTTGACTAGAATTTAATTTGTCTGGGCATTGTTCGTTAGAGGCATCGTGGAAGACACGCACGTTCTGAAGGCTGAAACAATCGCTGACCTGATCCAGCTTTTGTGGCTAATTGCAGTGGCAAGTCGGATCCTGAGAACATTTTCAGCTGGTGCAGGGAAGAAGCTGAACCGCTCCGACTTCAGACCTTCTGGTCCATTGTCCAGCTCAGCCCTTCGTTTGGCAGAGCTGGCTGCTTGTAGCAATCAGAGGCTCGGTGTGTTAGGGGCTGTAGGGTGAGCGATCGAGAAGAGCTCTAGCCGAACCGTGCTGCTTGCACAGGTCAACGTGAAGCTTAAAGAAGTTGGTGCTTCTGACTGATCACAAAATTCCTTTTTTTCTGATTGCTAATTAGATGGTTAACATTCTTTGCCTTATTATCCCACCCTCGGCTTTTCTTCCTGGGGATCTAGGTTGACACTGCTGGAGACTCCAAAGGAACAGTTAACTCTAGCGTTTCTGAAGCTGCCTAAACCCAACCTGCTCTTTCCACACATGTTTGAAAAGTATTTGCAGTGTGTGTGTGTGTGAAAAACAAAATTACACACTCTAGATTTCATAGTTTTGTTAATGACACCTATGATACCGACCCAGCTTTAATGTCACATCACACTTGTCCATTTCTTTCTGGTTTATGGACACTTCTGGGGCTGATTCCAGTGTAGTCTGGCTGTAGCTATGACTTCTGAAGGATTACCTTGCCAGCCTGTTGCCAAGAAGGTAAGGCTCTTGTTGGCAGAGACGTATCTGCAGAGGGACCTGGACAGGCTGGAGCGATGGGCAGAGGCCAGCTGCATGGGGTTCAGCAGGGCCAAGGGCTGGCTCCTGCACTCTGGTCACAATAACCCCAGGCAGCACTTGGGGCAGAGTGGCTGGAGAGCTGCCTGGAGGAGAAGGACCTGGGGGTGTTGGTGGGCAGGCGGCTGGACATGAGCCGGCCGCGTGCCCAGGAAGGCCAAGGGCATCCTGGCCTGTGTCAGGAGTGGTGTGAGCAGCAGGAGCAGGGCAGGGATTGTTGCGTTGTGCTCAGCTCTGGTGAAGCTGCACCTCGAGTGCTGTGTCCAGTTTTGGGCCCCTCACTACAGGAAGGATGTTGAGATGCTGGAGTGTGTCCAGAGAAAAGTGACGAAGCTGGTGAAGGGTCTGGAGCACAAGTCCTGTGAGGAGCTGCTGAGGCAGCTGGGGCTTTGTAGCCTTGAGAAGAGGAGGCTGAGGGGAGACCTTATCCTCTCTACAACCACCTGCAGGGCAGGGAGGGTGTAGAGAGGTGGGGGTCAGTCTGTTCTCTCAAGTAACAAGCAATAGGAGGGAGGAAAGGGTTTCCACCTGCCCCAGGGGAGATGTAGGTTCGATGCCAGGAAAGATTTCTTTCCTGCAAGGGTTGTCAAGCACTGGAACAGGCTGCCCAGGGAAGTGGTGGAGTCACCATCCCTGGAGAGATTTCAAAGGCGTGTAGACGTTGTGCTTGGGGACATGGTCTGGAGGTGGGCTAGGCAGGGTCATGCTGTGGTTGGACTCGATGATCTTGGAGGTCTCTTCCAAGCCTGGTGATTCTGTGATTCTAATACATGCTTTCCTACTTGCTGAGGAAGAACAACTTTGTGGTAGCCCAGTAAGACTGTTTTGCCCGTTCCAGTTAATAGTCTTAGTGACTCCACGGGCTGTGTGTAAGAAGAGCCTGTTAATGCAAGTAGACCACGGTGGAGAAGGGTCTTCACTGCTCGCAAGACTTTTAAAAAAATCCATATTTTTATTTTAAAAAGGTGTGAAAAATGCTGTTCTCCTGTTATCTGGGATATTGTATGAGCTCTGGAGAGGCGAAGCGCTCAAAATAGCAGCAGCTGCCATAGGCTGGGCTGGAGCGGAGTCGAGCGAGTTGTGTTGTCAGTCATGGGAACGTAAATCCAATTCCACCTGCAGATGAGCATTCCCAAAATAGAAGAGGGTTGTCAACCAACAGAGGAGATGTATTGTGCACATCTCCTTTGTGTGCCGCTGCCGTGCTCCCTCCGTGCTGCATTAAGGAGGGGAAAAAAATTAAAAAATAAAAACCTAAGAGTTGCTGTGGTCTAGCTGTAGCTCGAGAGAGTAACCACTTCCTACTCTCTTCAGTAAATAACAGCCCAGAGAGGCTGTTTGGGTAGTAACTCCCTACGCTGGTGGTTTGCAGGTGCAATATGATTTCTCTGCAGGCAAACACCCCAACCCCCAATTAAAAAGTGTGCTGCTCCTTAATTTTCAGAGGAAAATTCTGCTAGCTTGGGGGAGATACGAATGTCTCTGGGCTCAGGAAAAGCACTTGGGGAAGGTTGGTGGAGGGACAGGAAATCTTGTTTGAGGCTTAACAAAGCTAACTGCTGCTGGCGTAGGAAATTCGTTAGCGTGCTGGGCCCGGGGAGGGGCTGCAGGCTGGCAGGAGGGTTGCCACTGCTGGAACTAAGAAAGTTCAGTGTTTTTCTGAATTTTTTACCACAAGGATTCTGGTGAGTGCTCCTGAGGCATTTCAGGTTCAAAGTTCTCTTGTGTGCAGGTGTTTCTCCCATGCTTTTTGAAGCCAGAGAGTCTCTGCTGCAGTTTAAGAGCGTCCTGAACCTGCTAGCCTTCTGCATTTCACTGTTTTCCCTTGATTTAATCATGTCGCCCTTGAAACTCTTGTCCCCTGCATAAATAAAACCCTCCTCCTTCACATTTTCCACGTGCAGGCTGCTGTGATAGGCTGTAATGAGGGGTTCAAATCCCTGCAGGGACTGATTGTATGGAGCTAACCCAAGCGCTGGTGCCCATGGATTGGGTTTTGGGCCTCCAGGCAGAGAGCAATGCAGATTTCTTCTGTGGCCAAGTCATCCAAATGCTACTTGATTTATTTTTTTGAAGTGCATACAAGGTAAAAAAATTAATCAAATGTGGTATTTTTTTTAATTACTGCAAAAGGGCTCTGTATTGGCTTGGTGTTTCCATCTTGTTGGCTGCTTGCTTGCTGTGAATGATATTGCACTGTAAATTCCCTTTCCTTCAAAGCCAGAAATTTAAAGTAAAATTTTACATTTTCACAAGGAGGGCTTCATTTTATCAAGGACAAATAGGAGATGCTGGAAGTTGACAGTGCTCTTGCTTCAGATACCTTCCTTCCAGGGTAACGATGTTTTCCTTATTAGCATCCTAATTTAGAGGAACTAGTTGTTGGAGCAGAAAGTTAAGGAGCAGGTGAACCCCTTCCATGATCTAATAATCATCCCTGATGCCTGTGTGTTTCCCTTAGCCCGTAGGAAATGAGCGTGATGAAGAACTTGGGGAGCAGAGAGCTTGCTGCAGAGCTGTTGCCAAATGCTCTTTCTCAAGGCTTTACAAGCTGTATAAATGTGCTAGGAAAGAATGGATCTGTAAGTGAGAGCTCATAAATTCATCACCTCTTTCACCCTTGCACCAAGAGCTGGCAAGTACCTCTGTGGATGGGGTTTGCTCCTTTCTCTGCATGGCCAGATTCACAGAAGATTCAGCTTTAATCCATTTCTATAAATATTACTAGTTTGCTTTGGTGACACTGAAACAGATCTCATTAGGAGTGGGTTTTCTTCTTTGGTTCCCTACCAATAGCATTAACTGGTCTGAGCAGGGACAGCGGTGCTGAGTTGAAATTACATGGCCAGAAGTCAGCTTGGCTCTCGGGGAGTTGTGGGCTCCTGCTGTGATGTGAACCATACCTGCTGGAAGGAGCTTTGCTGGGAGCTCCTGCCAGAGCTGGCCTGTCATGGGGGACACAGGAGGATTTTTGTTAATCCCAGTGACGGGGCAGCGGTTTACTTTGCAACACGCTTGTTGGGCTCATAGGGACCCTCTGTGTCTGTACAGTTTTGGCTTTGAGGAAGAGGGTGATGTGGCTGGTGGGTACGAAGGCAGAGCAGCAGTGATGTTGTCTCTGGGACAACAGGTTTCAAGAGTTTCCCTGGTCTTTGGCTTTTTAGGACCAGCAACATGATTGTAGTGAGGCACTTGAGGTGGGGTGGGTTGGGGTTTTTTTGCCATCTCGTAATCCCAATTATTTTTTCTTAATATTTCAGGGTGTGGAGCTGTGTGTTGAAAGCAGCGTTGTCTTGTCATCCGCTGCTGCAGCTCGGCTGGGCAGGGATGGTGCTCTGCCATGGGCTTTTGTCCTTGGGTCTGTGGAAAGGCGGCGAGTCCTGTACGGCCCCGGGAGACGCTGAGTTCTGCGGAGGCATCTTGGGGCAGAGGGCAGCATACTCACAGCTGGGAACAGGCCCTGGGGTTACCTTGTGACAGAGCCATGTTTCAGCTTCAGGAAGTGAAGGCAGAAACGGTTGCTGACGTGCTCCTGCCCTGAAAGACTATGAAAATAGTTGGGGTTTTTTTATACTTAAATTGTTTAGAACCTGTCTTTGAACGCTAGGTCTGTTTTAACACATTGTTGGGGTTTTTTTTTTTTGGCAGGGGTGAAGCGATAGGAATACTTGATATGTTTTAGGAGGATGGTGCAGGTGTCAGCAAGCTCCCCTGTTCTCCTTAGAGCTGTGGCTTTGGAGGCTTCCTTGGGAGGGGCCTGGAGGCAGGCACCCCTCCCGGACAGAGGGTCTGGGCCCCCGGTGCCTCTTCAAGAGCAAAACCCCTCAGCTGCTGGTTTTCTCTGGATTTTAGCCCCAAGAGTAGGGTTCATGCAAAAGGGACTAAGTGCTGTGCTGTTTGAGTATGCAGGCTGGTAGATACTGTTCCCTTGTTGGCTGGGCTGGAGCAAGTCTAATAGGTGTCTTAATGCAGTAGATTTTTTGGAAGGGTAAGAGGACTTGATGTTTCGCATCTTGTCTTAGCTGTGCCCGTGTTGGACAGCCAGGTCAGAGCCACAGCAGCTGATGATGCTTTGAAGTTGAGGGTAGGGGACTGGTGCTGATGCACAGCTGGGATGCTGTGACTCTGCCTGGGATCTCCAGCATCTCTTCCATGGGGAGGGCGCGCTGCCCAAGGCAGCCCATGGTTAATGCAGCTCTGGTTCTGTCTCAGGCTCTTACGACATTCCCAAATGTGCCGATTTATCACGGAATAGGGTCCCTCATGTGCATGTTGGGGTTGGTTTGCCCTCACAGCCTTACCAGGCAAGCCGTGGGGTTAGCACATTTTAAAATTTGCACTTTTCAGGCCGTGTTAACTCCACAGTCCCTGTGGCAGGCGGGCTGACGTCGATGCCGCTTCTCATCTGTAATGGCAGCGGCAGCTCCCAGCGCCCTGATGTGTGTGTGAGCACGTCTGGTCTTGCTGCCTTCAGCGTGCCCAAACGAATGCTCTGGCTGTTCGGATGAGAGAGGTTTGAAGAACAAAATAAACGACTATTTCTAATTTATATTGTTCCCTGCAAAGCTGAACCCTCTGCAGGGGAAGCGCGGTGAAGCCGTCACAGGAACAAGCAAACACCCTGCGCTTCCTGGTGACTGGAGGGACTCTGACTGGAAACGCATCGCTGCTTGAGTCTGGTGCTAGCTGACTTTTATCTAGGGCGCTTTTACTGTTAATGATTAGACATGAAACAGTTCCCTCTAGAAACAAGCTATGCAGCTACTTGCCCTCGCAGAGCTCGCAGCATCTGTTTTTAGCACTGTTGCCATGAAAACATGCCAAGCACCAGCAGCCAGCCTGGTTATTGCCCTGTGGCCCCTTCTAGCACTGGGCATAGTTACCTGATTGGCTTTTCTTGCACCTTAAAGGAAATCCAAGTTTGCAAAAGCTTCACCTAAAATAATATATGTGTTCTCTATTCCCTTTGTGCTTTCTTCCATTAAATGTTCTGGTGTGAACTGGATGTTTCTCTAGGGAAACCTGGCTGGGGAAGGGGCTGGAGGGCACATCCTGTGAGGAGCAGCTGAAGGAGCTGGGGGTGTTCAGCCTGGAGAAGAGGAGGCTGAGGGAAGACCTCCTCACCACCTACAACTACCTGAAGGGAGGGTGTAGAGAAGTGGGCGATGGTCTCTTCAGCCAGGGGACAGGAGATGGGGCAAGGGGCAATGGCCTCAAGCTGTCCCAGGGCAGGGTCAGCTCAGATGTGAGGGAAAAGTTCTTCCCTGGCAGAGTTGTCAGGGCCTGGCACAGGCTGCCCAGGGAGGGGCTGAGTCACCAACCCTGGGTGTGTTTAAAAAAGGGGAGATGAGGTGCTCAGGGATCTGGTTCAGCACAGGACAGGAACGGTTGGACTTGATGATCTTAAAGGTCTTTTTCAACCTTGTGGTTCTGTGATTCTTCAGAGAACTAGAGGGAGGGTTGGTTTCATCAAGGGCTGAGGCTTTGGGGGTCTTGGTAGCTGTCTGTCTGCAGGGCTTGGCTGGCTGCTGGAAATGCTGAGGTGACTGCCTGTCACCGTGAATTAAATACCAAAGTCTTAGCCGGACCTTCGGACACAATGCAGTGTAAACACACAACCCATGAGGATATTTACCCTTAAGTCAATGACAAATTGTACCTGACGTTGGTGGAGCTGGGGTTTTATCAGAGGTGTTTTCAAAGGTGTAAATTAAACATGGTGAAGGTTCCTGAAGAAAGGCTCGTTAGTAAATCACAGCTCTGTAATCACATCCTGGGCATGTGTCCTCCCCAAGTTCTGGGGTTTATTACGTGGTTAAAAAACAGCAGAACCCCAAACCTCAGCAATTTTCCCTTCCCACCAAACTGTTGGGCTCTGAAAGCTGTTGGGCTGTGCGTGCGAGGGTAGCGTTATGGCTGGGTGTAGCTGTGATAAGGACATGGGGGAAAGCTTTTGTGCCCTGTCGCTGTCCCTCACGTCCTGTCAGGCAGTGTTCATGGGGCCAGAGCGCTTTAGGGCTGGCTTGGTAAACCCATACCCAAGATTTCCTCAGTTTCTTTCTGGTTCTTGTGTGACAGGTCCAAATTCCACATTTTCTCTTGCAGATTCCATTACCTGCTGCTTGACAAAGGAATATAATGCAGCAATTTTCCCAAGCTAAATAATGATTCCGAATGACTGTATTTCCAGCTCCCCTTTAACTTGTACTTAATTTAAGTGTGTGGGCTTTTTAATTTGATCATTGTGAGGAGGAACAAAAAATGAAATGCTGCAGATATGCCTTCCTCTTCCCTTTCTTTAGTTAAATCTGTCTTTGTCATTCTTTATCTCTTTGACTTCCATGAGTTGCTCAAGCTATTTTTCTCTAGTTTCTTTTGTTGCAGCTTCTGTAGCGCGGTCTTAGATCTTTAGAAATACATGATGTGTGTATGTCACTGCTTCCTTGCCTTTACAGCATCGTTGTTGTCAGCATATGACAAATAACATGAGTGATGGCTGACTAAGCATTCTGAATATTTCGGCATTCTTTGTGCGCCTGATGATGATGAATTTTTGTGCATAGGGAGGCGTGAGTGGATGGCATCTCTTGTGCCGATGGAGCCATCTTCAGACTCAGATATGAAACTGCACTGAGCACAGGCAGGTGCTGTGCCTCCCAGGGCAGGAGTCAGCCTCAAAGCTGTCCGACTGTCATAGCTGTGACGCTGTTAATCACTGAATCCACGTGATGTGTCCCCTCGTCACTTATCGGGTGACTTGAAGTAGTTCTGTAATAGCCAAGTCTAGCCTGGTTTCAAGCAGGGAGAAAATAGCTGCCTGTGTCTGTCAGTGTAAAAAGGGTCTTTGTAGCCATATGGCTGCTACATCTGTCTTGGTTAGATGGGGGGGAAAAAAAAGGTGTGAGGTGCTTCAGCTGGTGGGATCAAAGCCTGATGCTCAGAGCAGCAGGCATTCCCTTTGGGAACGTCTCAAGCGCTGAAGACTCTCCATTTCCTTTCCCAGGAGAGCTGTGCTTTTTCAGGCCAGAGAGTGCATCTGCCTTGGTGCTGAAGAAGGTGGCGTGAACGCTCCGACCAGGTACGTTCGTGCAGCAGTACACCCAGTACCAGCCAAACCACCCCTCCTGCCTCACAGCCAGTTTCCCCCATCTCTGTACCCCTGACTCCCCAAACCCAGGGTATCAAATGAGGTGAGCAGTGTGAATGTGACAGCAGCGGCACCCTCAGAGACCCCTTAGACACAGTTTGACCCAGGTAGGGCCTGAAGTGCCTGAAACTGCCCCAGGGTCACACAGAAAGCTGACATGTAGCTGTTGCCTGTGAGTTGGAGTGGTTTTCCTGAATGAGGGTGTTTTTCTGTGATGATGATTGCCATGTCACAGTATGACTGCTCTTTAGACCATATAATCCTTTCTGGGACAGACACAATCGTGCCATGCATATTACCTGCCAAGCAATTCCGGGTGAAAAGATGGGAGTTGTGATGGGATGAGAGAAAGCTGCCTTCAAGATTAGTTAAAACTGACCTACCTTAAGAGCAGCTCTTCCAAAAGACACTTGGCGCGTCCTTCCCCGAAGCAAGGTATCGGGCAGGGGAGTGTAGGCAGAGTTGCTTCTTGCATCTGACTCGCCTCTCATGGTAGAAATTATTAAGAGATGCTGGGAGCACGTTGGTCTTCAGCATCCTTCCATGGGGCTGCTTTTGAAGTCTCCAAGAGAGGGCACTGTGTCCCTGGACCTCACCACCTCAGCTGCCAGGCACACAAGGCTTCTGCTCATCCTCTGAGAATCAGCATCGGTTTCCAGAACGCTGAGTGATCTCAAGTCCTTGAAACCGTTTGAAATGAGTAATTGACTGGCAGACTCATTAGCAAATGTACTGGGAGCTGGGTATCGTCACGTGACTGCCGGTCCTCTCCCCAGACTCTTGGCAGGGATACAGCAGCACTTCCTCTTGCCTCACTTTCCTAAAAAAAAAAAGTCCCCTCTCTGTCTTACTTGTGTCACTTTGCCCTACTTTTTGCACTTGGTGTCTCCTCCAAGAGAGGAACGATGTTCGTGGGGTCAGCGTAGAGCTCTGCTGTGAGTCAGACTCAACTGGGGGCTAAATTCAAAACACAAGGAATTGGGGAGAAAAACAAAACAAAAAGGAAACTAACAGAGGTTGTTATATTGTGATATTTTGCCTTGGGCCTCCAAGCAGGAAATGCTTAATGCCAGTCTCCATCTCCAAAGTAAATCTTTGTTCTCTAGAGAGGCAGGGTTTTATTGAAGTGTGGAAGCATGCTTCTCTCCCCTGCATGGTCTACTTGCTTTTTTTTATATTTTTCCCCCCTTTTTAAGCTGTTTCTGCAGCAGGACCTGTGAACAAGTGGTACTGCTAGGTGGGGCTTCTGTTTTCAGGACTTGTTTGTGAAGCCTTTCATAGGATCAGAGAATCATAGAGTGGTGATGGTTGGAAAAGACCTTCAAGATTGAGTCCAACCATCTATCCAGCCCTACTAGGTCCAACACTAGACCATGTCACCAAGTATAGCATCTACTCTGTTTTTAAACCCCTCCAGGGATGGTGAATCAGACACCTCCCTGGGCAGCCTGGGCCAATATCTGACAACCATTTCAGTAAAGAAATTCTTCCTGATATCCAGCCTAAACTTCCCCTGATGCAACTTCAGGCCGTTTCCCCTTGTCCTGTCACTAGCTACCAGGGAGAAGAGCCTGACTACAACCACCTTTCAGGATGAGGTCTCCCCTCAGTCTCCTTTTCTCCAGACTAAACAATCCCAGCTCCTTCAGCTGCACCTCATTAGACTTGTCTTCCAAACCCTTCACCAGCTTTGTAGCCCTTTTCTGGACACACTAACCATCTCAATGTCCTTGTAGTGAGGGGCCCAAAACTGAACGCCGTATTCCAGCTGCGGCCTCACCAGTGCTGAGCACAGGGGAAAGATTGCTTCCCTACTCCTGATGCAGGAACAGTGCATCCTGATGCATCCTTCTGTTCCATTCAGCTCTGTGTGGCAAATAACCAGCAGTTCCCTGTGCTGACCAGGACTCTGGCAGCACCTATCTGGTACTCAGCAGTTCTTAATCCTGTCAATTCTTGTCCAGTTCCTGAAGTTATGTGAAGGCACCTTGCCTGGTGACTTAGAGCTTGCAGAAATGATGCTGCCCTGGCTTAGTAATCATTGATATACCAAGAGCACCCCATTTCCCAGAGTTCATTAAGGCTTTTTTTTTTTTTTAAATTAATTCACTGTATAAAATTGCTTGATAACCTCTAGAAGATGGGACGCTTGTATAACATGAAAGCACATTGAAATGACCTCAGAAGTTGCTTTGAGATAAAAACGTGTCCCAGGAGGAACATCCACATTTAAACCAAAACTATTAACCTTGCCTCTAAATCCTTCCTGAGGACATTAATTCTTCTTTCCCTCCTTGTTTTCCATAGTGGCAGAACAAGGTGAACTTTACCCATTTGGGAGGAGGATCCTCCCCTGGGGAGTGCTTTATTGCTAGCAGGGATTCAGTGCTAGTTTCTCACTAGTTGTGTATGTATATGGTGTTTTTAGTGATCTGAAGTCAAAAGCCTGTTGATGTCTGCAGATGACACCAAATTCTGTGGGGGTGTGGATCTGCTGGAAGG
>VZTU01018843.1:347-11779 GCA_013400835.1 Zapornia atra
CTGTCTTCCAGGCATCTTCGGGGTTTGGGTCACTCCCATTTACATGGCTAGGGCAGAGAGAGGAGACCGTCTTCAGGTGCGAGGTGTCTTGCCGACTCTCTTCCTTTTGGGATGCCAGGGAGCTACTCCACCAGTCAATCTCTCTCTCACCATCCCTGATCGCTCTTAGCCTTTTGTTTTCTTCCCTTAGTTTTGCTACCAATGCAAGCAGATCATTGACCTGCTCACAATCCCTGATCTCTCTCAGCCTTTCGTTCTCATCCTTCAGTTTTGCTACCAGAGCAAGCAGATCCTCGACCTGCTCACACCTCACACATGTGAGGTGCTTGCCTCTTTTCTCTGGCAGCTGAAGACTCTGGCACTCCCTGCAGCCTGAGACCTGAACCGCAGCATGCCTAGGCAGGCCCTCTGTCAGGGTTGCCCCAGATTTGGAGGGGGAACCTCTCCGCCTGGTGGAGGCCATGGTTCAACAGTCTGACCGCAGAGCAGACAGGAATCCCTTGGCTCCACCTGCATACCCTACGAGCACTAGCCGGTCCGCTCAGTTTACCCTGTGAGCCAGAAGGGTGGGCTCGCCCTGCCTGCTCGCCCTACCTGCGCGAACTGCCATGCAAACTGCCACGCCACGCCCTTCTGATGTGCCCCGCCCTGTTTGCCCGTCCTGTTCGCCGCGCTCCTGGTCGCTAGGGCTCCCAGAGGCCCCTCTTTTATGGAGAGGGATAATTGCTGTCACCCCTAGCTCCGCCCCCGATGAGTCACCACCACTCCGGCAGTACAAGGGAAGAACAATGGCTGCTGATGGGTGCTAATGGCCGCTGATGGGTGCACCCGCTGCCTGATATAGAGATGATAAAGAGATATTACTTTCTGTATCATATCAAATTAAAAACTCAAAGTGACAGCCAGTGATTATGTTAACATTTTAGTACTTTTAGTTACTTTTTTTTTAATAATAAATGAAATAGAAAAGAATTAAGGAAAAACTGTTGATCCTTAACACATAACTTAGTAGAATAGAGATGCAAAGCGTAAATTTATTTGTTGTATCTATATTTGTTTTCCTTTAGTCACAAATAACTCCTGTCCATCCTAACAGTACTCCAATGCAGAGTACTGAGGGTGCCAGACTATGTCCATTTACTCATGTTCGGAAACACTTCAGTGTAAAGCATGATTAGTTCAACATCAAGCATTTGAGATGAGGGTTTTTTTTTTCCAATTTACTAAATGTACTCACTTCAACAGACATTTTGCAGTACACTTACACAGGGTGGTAGAACTAGTGCCACCCAAATTGTATGAATTTGTGGACTGGCATGGTGCCTTTTCAAAAGAAGATAAACCAGCCAAACTTGGTGATTAAAAGAGGCATAAAAGAAGCGGGTACAATTCTCTTCAGCTGTAGAAAAATCAAATTTCAAAAAGACTAAGTTCTAAACACCAACTACAGAGCTGTATGGAGAAAATAGTGAGTTTTGAAGGGGAAGACCCTTCTAAGTTCTCTTGCATAAATTAATGTATCGGAGTAGAATGTGATTGCATTTTGACATTTAAACAGTATTCTTTGGATCAAGAGAATTGTATTTTCTGTTTCTTGATTCCTCTTAGGATTTTGCATTAAAATAGCAATAGAATTAAATTCTCATTTCGGAAAACAAAGAGGTAGGTATTATTTTTTGACCTCTGACCTGTATTTTAGATTTAATAGTACCCAGAAAAAAACCAAACCAAAACAACTTTCTTTGTCACATAGGGTTTACTGTCAATTTCAAAATCTACTGTTCAATAAGTAGCTGAGGTAGCTAAGTTAATGGGTGAATTTTAAGTGTCTAGTACATGTGAGAAAATGAAGCAGTATTTCCTTCAGTAGACAGTATGAATAACCAAGCCTCACAAATAAATTCAAGACATACTTCAGGGTGTAGGAAGTATTTAAAAATAAATTATTATTACAAAACCTCTAAAGAATGTTCAGGCGGTATGTGTGTCATGGTTCTTCCCCCTGCCAGGAGCTGAGCACCATGCAGCCACTCAGTCTGGGGAAGAAGGGGAAAAGGAAAAACCCAAAGGCAAACCTTGTGGATTGGGATAAGGAGAGTTTACTAGGACAGCAGAGAGAGAAATAACAATAATAGGACTTTAAATGCAAAAAATATATGAAACTGGAGATACACTACGCAGTTTCTCACTCAACCGCACAACTCAAGGCTGTATAGCTCAGAGCCATCCCAAAGCTGGACCATCCCCAAACTCTGTGTGTCCTGGAGCTCCTCCCTCCACCAACTTCCCTTTATGCTGAGCACAACATAATTGGTATGGAATACCATCTTTGGCCAGTTTGGGTCACCTGTCCCTGCTGTGTCCCCTCCCGGCTTCCTGGGCATCCCCACCTTCTCGTTATCAGGGCAGTATGAATAAGTGAAAAGTCCTTGACTGCTTGGCAACAACTAAAACTATCAATGTGTTATCAGCACTGCTCTTATCCTAACTTCCATACACCATTGCACCAATCACTAGAAAGAAAAATAACTCTATGCTAGCCAAAACCAGGACAGTGTGAAAATGGATCCACATAGAAATTTGGGTGAGTTGATGTCATATTTCAGCATGGCTTCATACTCCTGAAGTCAAATAAATAGATCAGGAAAAGCCTGTGTTTAAAAAGATCAGCTTACAAGAAGAATACAGAACAGAAAGTATGTCTTGGGTTTGGCTCAAGGGTACACCTGCTGCTGCCCAGAGCCAAGCCAATCAATCAATCAGCAACAGTGATAGCACTCCTGTGATAACATATCTAAGAAGGGATAAAAAACCCACTAGCAGCAGCTCTTTCCTGCCAGGGAAAGGAGTGAGAAGATGTAAGAAACTTTGCAGATACCAAAGTTTGTGAAGAAGGAGAGGGAGGATGCACTCCAGGCACTAGAGAAGATATTTTCTGTGTAATCTCA
The DNA here is from genome assembly GCA_013400835.1 of Zapornia atra. Lineage (NCBI taxonomy): Eukaryota > Metazoa > Chordata > Aves > Gruiformes > Rallidae > Zapornia > Zapornia atra. Next base: position 3,296 of record VZTU01018843.1, read on the forward strand.
TACGCAAATACACTGGCAGCCATTACTGGAAAGTTAAAGAAGCAAGAATGGTGGATGAACTGGCTGGCTGATGCCAGTGATTCAAATAAAGTCTCCCTTCCCTCTACATCTTGGCTGTGGAGGAGCTGTTGCAGAAGGTCTGTCAACTCCAAGAGAGTATGTTCTATTCCACACACATATGGACCAATATCTCATTTATTAAAAGAAAGCATTTCTCTGTTCAAGAGGGAGGATACCATGAGGCACCCTGTGATTTTACCTGGGTGACCATGGAGAAGATATGAGGATATGGGATGGAAAGCCTACCTCAACCCTACAGGCACAAGCACATGAGTTGCAAGATAAAAAAGTCACAAAAGGGATTCTTCCAGGAAAAACACAGCTTCAGTTTCCAGAGGGCAATTTCCTAAACTGACCTCAACACCTGGACATACTTATGATCTAATTGATGAGAGTCCTTTTTAAAAGAATTGAGTAGTGAATCTTCCCCCTCTACTCTGCCCTGGTCAGGCCCCACCTGGAGTATTGTGTCCAGTTCTGGGCTCTCTGGTATAAAAAAGACAGGGATCTCCTGGAGAGAGTCCAGAGAAGAGCTACAAAGATGATTAAGGGCCTGGAGCATCTCCCCTATGAGGAAAGGCTGAGTCAGCTGTGACTGTTCAGCCTTGAGAAAAGAAAACTAAGGGGGGACCTTATTAATGTTTATAAATGTCCTAAGTATGGGATGCAGGGGGAAATGGCTGGCCCCTTTTCAGTGGAGACAGGTCTGTGGAGACAGGACAGGTCTGTGGAGACAGGACAAGGGGCAATGGCTGCAAGTTAGAGAACAGGAAGTTCCCCACCAAAGTGCGGAAGAACTTTTTCACAGTGAGGGTGACAGAGCCCTGTGACAGGCTGCCCGGGGAGGTGGTGGAGTCTCCATCTCTGGATATATTCAAGACCCATCTGGACGCCTATCTATGTAATATGAGCTAGGGAGCCTGCTTTGGCAGGGTGGTTGGACCTGATATCTCTTGAAATCCCTTCCAACCCCTATGATTCTATGAATATGATGAGCAGAATTAGAAGGGCCTTGCCTTGAGCCAGGAGGAGAAGAGGGACCTCTGAGTTTTTTAGAACATGTGAATCTGGTGTGTTGGATCTACAAGTGTACAAGGCTCTAGTGGACACCATACCAGTGCAGAGTGTACCCTAATGGAATTGATCCATGAAGGGGCAGAACCCGACTGTATTTCTGGGTGACAGGGGATCCCAACAGTTGACTCTGCTGGAAGCTGAAATGAGTCTAACTGGGAATGCTTGGGAACGACACAGAGGCTCCATGAATCCTGGGCGTAGATTATCTTTAGAGGCGGTATTTCAAAGACCCAAAATGTTACTGTCTTTTGCTAGCTGCCTTGGAAGATACTTGACTTGTTCAGAAATCATGTTTAAGAAAGGAGAAAAATAATATTTTCACCTTTTAGCTGATTATGGAATAAAAATTTCTGGTAATCACAATACAATATGGAAGCATGCATTTTTGTTCTCATACCACTGGTTTAACAATGTTTGAAGTAAGTATTTTTGAGTTTGGACAGAAGTGTCAATAAATTTATTTTTAGTTCTCATGAGGAATTCCATATATTTGGATAATTAATTGAAAAACTGTTATTACAGAGAATTCAATCTATTTTTTCTTCTATATGATTTTCAGTAGTCTTATTTTATTGCAGTTCATCTGCACTGGGCATTCTTATTTTCTAGGCTGCGTTTACAATACTCAGGTGTTCCAGGCAACCACACTGTTATAGTTAACTGTGTATCACTGAGAAATAAGAGTCATTTATAAAATGAACAACACAACTTTAAATATAATCTTGTTGAGGCTACTCCCAAAAAGCAATAAAAAACTCACAATTTGTTGGTTTTGCTAAAATTGTAATCAGTGTTACTTAATTATTGCTCTTGAACTGCTTGAGAACAGCTGGTTTGGTATAGCACTCTATGAAAGGACAAAGAACAGGGTCTAAGACAGGAGTCTTAACAGAAGTCACATTATTAGAGTTTTCTATAAATAAGGATATTATCAGGGCATGTTAAGTTCACTGAAACTAGACAAGGCTGATGCCAACAAGTGTAAGGAAAAAAGGACTGACAGCCTTAAAGTGGCAAGTGTTTAGCAACATCTGTCCTTTCTGTTCTACTCCAAACTCTACATTTGGCTCATGTAATTTGGGAATACTTTTAGTTTCACAAGAAGGAGCAGTAGGTCTGCCTTGGCGTTCACTGTTGTACTGCTTCACAGCTTTCACTTGTGGGGTGATCTAGGCACACTGGAAAATCCTGAAGCTGTATTAGCAGCAAGACACACTGCAGAAGGCGCAGAGAAAATGAAAGTACTGGAGTCAAAAAGCCCATAAGGAGATTAAACTTCCTCTAGGTTTTACCACGTCATCTTCAGTAAGTTCATGTATTAAAAGGAAAGGTAGAAAGAAGCACTGAGGGTGTCTTGCAAGCAGGCAAGGGTTGAGACTGAGAAAACTGTAGGAAAACAAAGAATTATAGAAACTAGGATTTGATGTTGAGTAGATTATGAAGGAAACAGCTACAGTTTCTGTCCTGTAGGGCCAACAACCATCTCTCTCTAGACCTACAGAAGCCCAACTTTGGACTCTTCAGTATGCAGAGATCTGATAAGTGGCCTCAAATTATTACACCTAATTTAAGACACCAAGAAGAATTTAATAGATTCTTCCATTAAAATTTAAAATGTGTTTAAATTTTCATATGGTACTCCAAACATTTGCCACTAGTGAGAAAAGATAGACTTGGAATTGCAAGGTGTATCAGTGGTTCATCAGCAAATCTTACTGCTTCATAAAAATTAATAGAACATTACCTTTGCCAATGCAAAGGCACAGAAGAACAAGTGAGAACTAGTGTTAAAATATTACCTGCATAAAATCCAAGTCTGCTCTTTCATACAAGAAATGTCATACACGAAGTCAAAGGGCTTGAGGCCTTCTTGAGAATACTCCCACAATATGTTACATTATATACTGACCATGAGTATTAGTTCTGGAACTAATCCAGATTGAACAGAATAGTTATGAAATATGCAAAGACCCTCTGAAAGTGAAAAATTATCTCAGGACACTAATTATAGTATTTATTAGATTTAGATTTACTAGTTTTCTTTAAGTTTAGGTTTAGATTAGGTTCCTTAACTGAAATTGTACTTTCCTCTTTCATCTTACTGACACTCTTTGGTTGGAGATAATATTACTAAATGTCCAGTATGACCCCAAGAGAATCAACAGAAACCGAACTGGAGATCACTGAAAACAGCAGAGGTCTTTACTTATGGATCTCATCAGACATGTAATGTTGGTAATGTAAAGTTGTATGTTGTTTACAAGGTTAACATGAGTTCTAAAATTAGTCAGAGTACAAAGACAGTAAGCTCCATGTTTTGAGAAGAAGAAAAAAGGTGGCTAGGACAATCCTGTCCTTATCCAATCAGAGCTTCAACAACTGATATGGGGATGGACTTTATCTGGTTTTGTTTTCCTGTCCTGATGTAGACGCTTAACATTGGCAAAGACTACATATAAAGATCATGAACCAGGACAATGTATGCTGTTTACATACATACCAAATAAACAAGCACCTTAATAGATTTATCTGGCCCGGCAGATAAATAAAACTGTTTCCAGCAGTTTTAAGAGATGATCATTTAAGTGATGATGAGAATGATAAATAGATTTAGAAATAAAAATCTGTAACATTTTTTATCTTCAGGAAAATAATTATAACTATACTTTTATATGCATATTTCTTCCAATGAGAGTATTTATGCACTGCCTAATATAATAGCACTTTCACATATATGGAGTCAACCAATGCCTATTTATGAGAAACTTATACAGAGATGGAAAACTAAATGTGACTTACTCAGACCTTCATAGAATGGTCTGTCAAGGGCAGTTGTTTCAAATTTTTCTTTTTGAGCACATTTGTGTAACAACTAGTGCAAAAAGAAATGGAGGGAAAGACAAAGATATCCCTGATATGCTCAGACAGTCTCATAGGTCAGTCAGGCAAATGAACATTTCTAAATAGATTCAAGATAAAAAAATTCCCTTCTCTGCTCAAACCAGTAAGTGCCACCTATTCCTATTTGCAGTATCACAAGCATAGGGGTTTTTTTTTCAGAAAAATCAAAGGGAATGTGCCAAACAGAAGAAAAAATAAAGCTATATTTCCACTTTCTACAGACCCCCAGTCTGGAAGTGAGGCCATAAAAGCCTGTGAGATGTTAAAAGAGATTTGCTATGAGATGAAAAATCTGTATTGTAACCATGCCACTTAAAATGAAAGCCAGGAATACTCTCTCTGCCCAGCATGCCAGAAGTCCTTATATTTTGCAGAGTTCAGCTATTTTTGCAGGCTATAAGCTACACTATGAGTTTCTAATGATCCACCAAACAATTAATGCAGATGTAAATGAAGTGGAAGGGCAACAAAGAGATAGCAAAATTTGTTTTGAACCCACATAGGAATTGAACTATGTGAGGAAGTAATGAAGTGAATTGACCCTTCAATTACACCTCACTTGGTAACAAGAAAATGGTCTGTAGGGTGTATTGGTCTACACAAATATTTTCCAAGATTATGTCTCAGCCACTGGTGATAATTTATCTTAGAGACTTAGAAGTCAGTCTTAATTCCTTTCTCTTAAAGAGAAACTTGACTTGCAAATATATTTTGATCATTTGTCCTTTTTGCTGGACTTAATATGATTTAGTCATCTGACCAACAATTTTGGTTCATCATCAAAGTAGAGGTAATGAATGATTTTTCCAGTATTTCAACTATCTGCTAGTTTTACTATCCTGGAAAATTAGCCTTCCTAGTAACTATAAAAGCTAGCTTGTTTATAAAGTCAAGCATTTCATACAGAAAATGGAATACTTCAGGAAAAAAAAAAACAGCATTTTGGAAGCATTTTCCTAGAACTGACTTCCTAAATCTTCCTGATAGAAGTTTTGATAAAGACAATAAATAAACCCACAACCTCCTGTTTCTGTCTTTTGAGGTTTTGATTAATTTTACTTATTTGTCTTATGGCCTTCTAGATATCTGGGGGTTTTGTGTCAATTTTTATTAACATCCAAAATTAAAGTCACGGCAATTATGACATCCAAGGATTTTATTGCTTCTTTCCATTTTCTCAGTTTTGAAGTATAGGATTTTATATGCATTCTACTTCTTTACATATGAATTCTTTTAGTTTAAGGAAATTGAAAATTCTAATAACAATGAAAACAGTTGATGAACTAACAAACAATCCAGTTTGAATACTTATTACCTGCAAAGTTAAATATCACATGGTTAGAATTATTTTAAATCGTAAATAATTTTTCTTATTGATGTTAACCCTCTCCAGTTTAAGGGTTTTTTTCCTCTTTTCCTGTCATGTTCAGTTAGGATAGGAACTGTACTGTTCCAAATATTTTAATAGAATAATTTCTATACATTGGCTTGAGTCAGAGATGATACATTTGAAAGTTTGGGCCAAATAATATACCTAAAAGTTTTAATTTCTGGAGTAACAAAAAGATCATGAGGAAAATATTTTTATGTTATCTCACTTATCTCCCAAACATTAGATTTATTTTTTAAAATCCCAACCTGAAATTAATATTTTAATTTCCTCAGCTTTGAGTAATTTCATTATAGACTGCTATATCAGCTAACCCAAAACTTGTTTTTTGAATCACAGCTTCTTTGTTCCATATAAGTAAGTAGATGTAAATTGGTAACCTTACCTGACTTTAAGCTTTAATGCATAAATAAAAAAAAGGCTTCTATCTCAACCATTGCGTTGAGATCATCAATTCACTCAGTTGCATGACCTGCCAGACTGAACATTCTTTGATGATTGATGGCTAAAGGGGTTCCTGATACACTCCTAAGAACTTGTTCATTCTTAAAGATAGTTTTCTCTATTATTTTGGTGAAAACCAGCAAATCAGGAAAAAACTTGTTGGTCAGAATACCTCATGCTTATATACATCCCTATATTCATTTTTTAAATTACATATATTAATATAATATATACACATATATTTATTATATATAAACCTCAGGTTTATATATGTAAATATGCATGTCTATAAAACTGAGATGTGATGAGGTTGTAACAGAAGCACATTATTTAGATTTAAATAATATTATGGCTAACAATGAAAGCTGAAGAGTGATTTTTTAGAAGGGCATGTAGGGACAGGACAAAGAGTAATGGGTTTATACTTAAGGACATTAGATTTAGATTAGATATTAGGAGGAAATTCTTCATTATGGCACATGTTGCCCAGAGAAGGTGTGGCTACCCCCTCCCTGGCAGTGGTCAAGGCAAGGTTGGATGGGCCTTTAGGCAACCTTGTCTAGTGGAGGGTGTCCCTGTCCCTGGCAGAGGGGTTAGAACAAAATTACCTTTAAGGTCCCTTGCAATCCAAACAATTCTATGATTCTGGGGGCTGTAAGGAACCTAAGATTCTAAGATACTCAATAATAATTTTATACTGTGGCTTGTATGAAACCAATTAAAAATTATAAAAAAAACAATTTCCTTTTTTAAAACTTTTTCTTAGAGTTATATATCCCTAGTTAGAGAGTAAATATATACTCTGGTGCAGTAGGTAGAAAGCATCTCTGCATTGACTGTAAATAAACAAAGGTGGGAAGTGAAGTAGATATAGAGGTATAGAGTGACTTATATGAGGTAAGATAATAAATCAGATTCAGAAAAAGACAATGTCCAGTTACAAGTGGTAGACCACATAGCTTCCTGAACTTGTTAACTTCTTGTCTTTCTGTCATCATTTACTGTGTATACGAAGCAAATTATATATGATTTATATGTTCACCTAACATGAAGCAAATCCTCTCTTCAGGAAGTAAGCTGTATTAGCATTTTTACTGCAAAGTAATGAAAATAGCATATCCCAAAGTTTCTTCCTTTCAATGCTCATTTTCTTATTCAAGAAATAAATAAGGAAGGAGGAGAGAGATATATTGTAAAAAAATGTCACAGCTGGTTTGTTGCTTCCTCTGAAACATATTATTTGACCTTTAAATAAGAGTAGCCTATATAAAGAAAAGTTAATAAAGGGCACATTTCTGTACAAAAAATGTTATTATGTTTGAATTCTCTATAGCTAAAGCAATCAAGCTGGCAGTAAAGAACAGAACATCAAACCAGTATATTATAACACAGATACACATCTATTGACTTGACAACAAAGCAGTTGTATATGTACACTATTTCCACCTCTAACACAGTTCAGAAAAAAAAAAAATCCAAGTATCTTTTAGATAGTCAGGTGTCAATTTAAACCTCTAAGAACTCAAATATATTTAAAAATATAAAATTAAAATATAGGTAAGCAGTAAAACTTATTAAGAAATAAAGAAATTGAGGTTAAGAATTTCAGTATTTCTTATTGGCACTTGAGTAGTTTGCAAAATCCATTTACAGATGTAAGTACATTAAGTACATAACCCTTCTCCTGTAAGGGAAACTGAGAGTTAAATCTCATTTAGTTGACAATTTAATTCAGTGAAGTTCAATTTTTGAATGAACACACAATGTTTTCATGTTTTATGCAGTTTTACGAGGCAAAGAAAAGTTAGTCAGAAGGTTCCATGCATCTGTCTCCTATTGCAGATAAAAGGATCACAGCTGGATCTTCAGATTACAAAGTAAAGGGTACTATCCTTCCTACCCTAACAATTATCCAAGTTGCTAGTACATATTTATTTCTTTTTCCATTCTTTCAAAAAATTAAAACCAGAATTCTGTCCATGCTTGGAACTATAAGATTAAAGAAACATTGATTTTATTTTTGTCTTGTTTTTTTAGTATTGTTCCAGGGGGGTTGCAAAGAAAATTTTTCATTACTAGATAGGACCTTCTTATGGTCTTGTTCCCTCATTACTTTGTGTTAAGGTGGGGGAAATGAAGAGCCAATATTCTTTCTCTCTTCTTAACTGTTACTCTAAAAAATAAACTTCCTAGAAAGACCCAAACACTGAAACACGTAGCTTTCTTTTGAAATGAAGATTTAAATCAAGCGTAAGTGCTCTAGAACCCAAAGAACTCATCTCAAAGTTTTCATAGAATGGTTTTGGTTGGAAGGGACCCGCCTGCCACAGACAGGGCCACCAACCTCCAGGCCTGGATCTACACAAGGTTGCCCAGGGCCCCATCCAACCTGGCCTTGAACACCTCCAGAGACAGAGCATCCACCACCTCTCTGGGCAGCCTGTTCCAGCACATCACAACTCTCTCTGTAAAGAACCTCCCCCTAATATCTAATCTAAACCTTCCCTTCTTTAGCTTTAATCCATTCTCCCTTGTTCTGCCATTATCTACCCTCTTAAAAAGTTGATTCCCCTCCTGTTTCTAAGCTCCCTTTCAGGTACTGGAAGGCTGCA
>VZTU01018846.1:0-21285 GCA_013400835.1 Zapornia atra
ACAAGTCCTTAAACAGCCTAAAGCCTAAAGCTCACCGGTTGTCTTTCTCCTTTACCACACCAAGACCATCCTATCCAGTCTTACCTGTTCATGTTTTTCTCCAGCTGCAGTGTGCTATCTATGCAATCCAGCTACTCACTGGACCTCATTTTTTTGTCCAGCCCTTCCTTCAAGGGCACCAATTCAGCCCCTGCCCTTTGCCATTACTGCCTTATGTGATGTTAATCTCACACCTGCTCCTACTCTTGGTTTGCCTTGCAGACAAAAACACCTTACCACTTGACTAGCAAACCCTCTCACCCACCTGCCCAATTCTTATCTTTTCTGATGTTCAATCCTCAATATTTAATTTATATTTACGTGCCAATTGATTGTAACAGGATGCTCACTCAAAAACATGACAGGCAAATTCCTTGATCTCTGTCCCTCTGGTTGTACTGGTTTGACCTGTCCAACTTGGAACAGCAATTTCAAGGAAAGCTGTGTCCTGCTTGAGGGAGACAAACATCCAATACATACGTAATCTTTTGGAAGTGTAGCTGTTAAAAAATCTAATAAGACTTGACCAAGAATGTGTGAAATGCAATTTTTCAAATGTTTACAACTTTGCCAAATGTGAGTTGATTTTTACAGGCATAGTAAAAAAGCATATCCATGCAATAAACTTCAAATCCCTCCACTACACAGAGAACAGCTAGCTGTTCAGAAAGAAAATGTACCCAGACTTTTAACGTCAGCAAATCAAACTAATATTGCAAAGATGTTCACGGAAAATTTGCCAGTTCCATCCAAACAGTAAACTGACAACTGACAGTTTCAAGCATTAATACAAAAAGCCCCAACACAGTAAGAAACTTTTGCAATCCTTAGGCACAAAGTCAAAAAAAAGAAAAACTTGCAAATAACCTTGGTATTAAGCATGGCCTGAAGCCTTTAAAGTGTTTTCTTGAAAGCTGTGTTTATGTTAAAAAAAAAAAAAATCAAAATTTATTTGAACAGGGTATTTTTCAACATTGCCACAAAGCACTTTTCTAGACTTTAGATACTAATCAAATAGCATAGATTTCTAAATACTCCAGGGGAGAGTTATGTGCTTGCAAAAAGTTGTTAGAATTGCAGAATCACAAAGCTGGAAGAGAACTTTAAGATCACCAAGTCCAACCATTCCCATCCTATGCTAAACCATATCCCTCAGTAACTCATCCACCCTTTTTTTAAACACATCTAGGGATGGTGACTCAACCACCTCCCTGGGCAGCCTGTTCCAGGCCCTGACAACTCTTCCAGCAAAATATTTTTTCGAACCTGCCCTGGTGCAGCTTCGTGCTATTTCCCCTTGNATTTGCCCTCCAGCCCCTTCACCAGCCTCATTGCCTTTCTCTGGACTTGCTCGAGGACCTCAGTGTCCTTCTTATGGTGAGGAGCCTAGAACTGGACACAGAACTTGAGATGCGGCCTCACCAATGCCGAGTACAGGGGCATATTTTTGATAGAAGCCAGGATGCCATTGGCTTTCCTGGCCACCCGGGCACACTGCTGACTCATATTCCGTCAGCAGTCAACCAACACCTCCAGGTCCTTCTCTGCCTGACAGCTCTCCAGCCAGTCTCCCGCAAGCCTGTAGTGCTGCATGGGGTTGTTATGCCCCATGTGCAGCACTCTACACTTGGCCTTGTTAAACTTCATCCCATTGGCCTCAGCCCATCTGTCCAGTCTGTTAAAAACAAACAAAAAACCCAATGACAGTCAAATGAAATTATATGGGTTGTTGCATCTGTTTGACGTGTAACCATTTTTCTTTATAAAAAAATAATTTTGTATCAGTCCTTACAGCAGCATTATTTGTAGGTACATAGAGTATTATTTGAAAAGTATCATTGTTTATACAAATGAGACCTAGATTTTAGATTATATGCTCCTAAAAACTGCTCCAAGAATTTTTATCAAGCTCTTTAATCACATTATATGCTTAGGAAATGCTGGTTCTCCATCAGCTAAAATATTTTCCCTAAGAGTGGTGTAACACTAATCCAGTCAAAGGCAACTGATTGCTACTGTACAACTGCAATGAAAAACTGAGGGAGTAGGCTGCTTACCAAGATATGTTTCCAGGACAATTACATGTTTCATGTGTAACAAGGGTAACTAGTTTCATACCACATTGTGGTATTCAAGCTGCTGCAAAAGGCTTTGCAATTTTTTGTACTTGAAGAAGCAAAATACATTTTAATGCCAAACACAAACCTCACAAGCTCCACCACACCATCTGGTACCCTGAAAATTACATCTCTGGGTTTAAGAAAGGCTTGGGATTTAATCTTCCCTTTTTTTCATCAATTGGTGCACATTATTGTTACATTATCAAGTTTTTTCCTTGCCATCATGGGGACTAGCATCTTATTTTCTCAGTAAATATTAGCTGGGGCTTTAATTAGGCAAAATATATTCATAACAACTGCAACAGAACATAAAGGTGGTTGGTTTCCTACTATTTTATGAGGATGCTCTGGTGGACCAAAAAGTGCGTAACTTGAAGGCATTTATTTACCTCCATATAGTGAATGCTAACACTTGGAGACTGGACGAAAGACAGCAAAGTTCAGGAAGGAAAATGATCACATCATAGTAAGACCTTCAGGACAGACTACAATAGTTTGATGTTTTAGAATGCCTTCCTAGACATTGAAGAAAGGTGTTTAAAGTTATCTGTGCCATTGATCATGCAGAGAACATCAGGTCAGAGGAACAAAGGAAATTTAAGACCCAGTGCAGCCACAGCGTGGTATAGATACTGCAGCATCAAATAACTTCACAAAAATATACAGCACCTAATAAAAAACTAAAGAAGAATTGAAATAAGAGACACAGACATTTGATGAGACAGGCCATACAGCCACAATGAAGTGCAATTTCAGTATGTCATACTTAAAAGCAGCCACAAGTCCTACAGTGAGAGCGCAGGTTTTTTATAAGACCCCTGAAATCCCCTTTGGCCAATAGTAGTTGCAAAGGCTATGTGGCCATATACAACTACCATGCTACTAATTCCTGTAAGGTGTCCTTGTTGGAAAAGCTATTGCTACTATTGCTATTGCCTCAGAAGAGGAGTGGAATTCTTAAAGTATCAAGACTTCTTGATGTACCAGAAACAGATCAAAGTCTCTGCTGTGTAGAGTTCCCATTAATAAAAGAAACGTCTACCATAAAGGACTCTCCCTTATATGAAGTCTGTCTCTAGCACAAGCAGCACTGTGCAGCACAGTCCTTGGATCAAAGAACAAGCCCAAGCATGCTAACAGAATGAGCTACAATTTGAACAGTATTGCAGACACACCAAGTCAAAGAAGGCCACTGTGTCAATAAAAAGGATCGATTACTTTCTTGGTTTTATGTTTTCTAATTAGATAATCTCAGTGATTTATACTTTTCTATTATCTTAAATATATTTCAACTGAACAAGTTGCTTGAACAGATGCAAAGCAAGCTTATAACATTGCAAGTAACAGGCATACTTCCTGAGCATCACCCCTTACTGAAGCTGCCCCTTCCTTTAAAAATCAACATCCAAAATCCAGACCACTCCATTTCTCATATATGCAGCTCCTACGACTGCTAGCCAAGCCCATAGGCCATTTCCTGCAATTTTTTTCTAGGTATCAAGAGCATAAATTCTATATTGGTCATTATTGCACTTCCAGGGGCCCTCTGGGTTGAACACTCTTTTTTTTCTTAAAAAAAGTGGTTTTTTTCAAGCTTATGGGATATATTTATCTGATCTTCAGCACCACTCAGATAGAAGCAACAGAACTTAAAAATACTTATGGAAAAAGGACATTCAAGATCTATGGAAATAATCTGGACAAGCTCAGGTCTCTGCAGACTTACATTAAACTTGGGAGAGAGACCAATGAGAATAATTGTTAGTAAACCACTGCAAAGGTTCAGTTGAGCTTTGATTTATTATTATCAATTATAGTGAAAACCGGAGGCATTTATGCCAAGGTTTATAACCATAACACCAGCAGCTAGCTAAGGAACAGTTAGTTCAGTAGAGGTAAACTTGGGGCAAATGCTCTCTCTAGTGCTGTCCTTCGTACAGCATTGTACAATAACAATTGCACAATAACAATTTCAATGCACAAATCCAACTACTCTGTTTATGAATTAGAGTCCTGTCTTTGCCAGTCTTTCACTCCATGTGCTGCTGATCTTATATTCACTGCTACTGAGCACAGCCTGCAATCAGAGGATAGCTGGCTGCATTCCTAGGACATTGTACAAATAAATATTAACTCCTCTAACTCCCACAGAATAATTCAACATGAATTGTTTATATGTTAATATGTTTATCATTAGCATTTATAACAAATTAGGCTTTGGTCTATAAAGTCCTGGTATCAGACTAGAAAAAACAGAATCACTGAATTATGATGAAGCAGCACTCTGACCATTAGAGAAACCAGTTAAGTTCATTTAAGTTGAATTTTTTGGTATGTTTTCAGGTTTTTTTGTCATAGTAATGTTGTAGCTCTTGACCAAGTTGATGTATTTTCTGGCATTAGCTGTTTGGACATATATTTTATTATCTCTAGCTACAAAACTTTGCTGTTAGATAACAAAACAGGCAAACTTAGAATCATAGAATATGGAAGGGTCATCAAGTCCAACTTTAACCCTCATGTGTCTACAATAAGACCTTTCCTCCCTTTAATAGGTTTAGGATCTTTTTGATGTGCTAGATTTCTTTCAGACCACTTCTACACTAATTTGAAATAAATCCTTTGCCTGACCTGAAATAAGGCAGGGGAGAATGGGGGTAGGTAAAGAATCACCAGTTAGTACTGACGTTGAAATGAGACTGTCTTCTTAGGAATGAAGTGCCCTTGCTCAGCTGACCAGCACAAACAAGTGACTAGGTCGTTGTAGTGAAGGAACGTGTCTCCTTAGTCTCTTGGCACTTGCTTGTCTGCCAAAGAGACAAAGCTTGTAACTTCAAAAGAAACCTTCATAGTCTCTGAGAGTTTATGAGGGACTGTAAGGCCCCCACTGAGAACTGTTTTCTCTTGGAGCTTGCCTTGAGTGCACATCTACCCTGCCTTGGTCACCAGAGATGACTACTGGGTCACTCAAAGCAGCTGCTCCACGCAAATTCCTTCTTCTATAGAAGGGCCTCATTGCTGCTAGCTTGCCTCTTATCAGAGCTTCTATTTTCATCCTCTATAGCATTGGGCAATTACTGGAGGAGCTATGTTTATTGCCAAAGAGGTTGGAAATACTACACTAGATGTCTACTTCCTGACACATTTTTCCTCATGCAACAGAACCTGCTCCTTTCTGCAGCTTGCTTTCAATGAATCCTTGGTAATTGCTTTTAGTCCTAAAAGTCTCAAAGCATTCCAATGACTGTCTCCACTGGGAAAAGCAGAAAGTTTCATCTGATAAATGCCAGTCAAACCTACAAGAACAGCAAGTGTTGCTTTGGAAGGAGACAGAAACAATGGATTCATAAATCCGGGGAATTTTATTGATCAAACCCTTCCAAGAAAACCACTTGTCACTATTAGCTATATAATATAGGGTCATACATCAGGAAGAGACTGTCTGGACGATTCCTTGTCCTTATTCCATAGTTCAGTTACTTAGAGTAAGATGTTCAATAGCTATTCATAGCAGGTAATAATAAACAGCAAGCTAAAAAATAAAAAAACAAACCCAAAAAGGCATCAACAAAAACATTATGTGGCCTAAAGTGTATTCAGAATTATGGTATTTAACAGTACCATTAGACAGCAGTTGGTAATTCTGGCCAACTGTGCCCTGGAAAAGCAAAAATTAATAGTACTATTTATTTTCTTTAAACTAGCATAATGGAAGTTTCACATGAGCCCTTGAAAAGGGTAAAAATACTATAAATTGTATGAGTAAATGAAAAAGAAAAGGCTATTCACTTACTGTGAGAAATTTAAGCAGCTTTGCTTCCTTTAGCAGGAAAAGATGAGATTCATCTTTTTCAACTCCAGAAGGCTAAAATTCAGGTATCTAAATAAAAGCTGGTCGCTCAGAGTTCACCTACTCACTGGATGAGAGAATCAGGCACTTCTATAGGGTTATATACTAGATCTGCCATAACTTCTTACATTAGCATGTTCAGGGGCTGAGGTGGAGAAAAGGCAGACAAACAGTATGAACAGGAAGGAATCCAATTTAGTTAGCACAAACTGGGAGAGCACAGAGGTGTACCTTTAGTGCTATTCCTCAGAAAGTCTTAAGGATTCTCTTTAAAACTCAGGTTCCATACATCAGCACCCCCTGTAAAACCAGACACTCAAAGAGTTTCCTTTCAAAGAAGTCTGAGTCATCATCATCATTTTGCTTTAAATGATAGCTAATTGTCCCTGTTTTATCAAAGAGTTTATCAGGACATTACCTGGGTAAGTACTACAGCTAACTTAAAATGTGATTATTTGGGACCCAATGGATCCAAATCTCTCTTTTAGAGACATCCCCTAAATGTTGTGATACAGAGAAGTCTGGTCCTTGAACTTCCCCTATACAGCAAGTGCTCCTTCAGTGCAGACATACTCTGTGAACTGCTGGGCTAAGAAGAAAGCAGTGAGCTTCAGCTCAAGTCTCTGGCCATATGCATGGCACACTTGGGTAAAAATGGGAAAGCTGGGTTTGCAGTGTCAAGAGCTGTTTGATGCACCAGTAACTAAATATCAGAAGTAGGAAACAGAAGTGGACTCAAAGACTTCCCAGTCACAGGTGAACAACCTACCTGCTGTCTTAACGGCTCTTTTCCTGATTCAATTTCATTTTTCCACAAGTCTATGACAAATGAATCTCACTGAACAAGATACAGGAGGAGCGTCCCTTCACCTTTGCCCCCTCTTAACCTACTCTCTACTTGCAAAGTCAAGTAGGTATTTGAATTTCCTCCACCTGAAACATGAGTGCTGAAGTATTCCAATCCCTGAAATACTATGTGAAAAGGAGAGGTAAAAGACACCTCTCCTGTGAATGGCAATGGGACGTGCCTGGAGAATGAGATCATTCTAGTTACATTTCTGTAACTGTCACATTTCTATAAATAATTTCAATTAATGTTTTTCCATCTTTTTCTGTTTACTTCCATTATAAAAAGTAAATATTAGGCTTTTTGAAGGCTTAATGGCAGCCCCAGCTTTACTACCATGCCAGTCTGGGAATTGGAAAGGATTCTCCTCAAAGCTGCCTTTCAACTAAGTGCTTTCGAAGTATATGTCTCAGTGAAACAGATTCTCTTCCCCACAGTCTCCCACAGAATCACGTTTAGATCATTAAAATTCTCTTCATAACAGAAGTACCATGACACCTTACAGACAAAAAAACCCCACCATCTCAGACCTGCATGAAATGCAGGCTGACTACAAATCCTCCCAGACTTTCAGAACTACAGGATAAAATTAATCCTGACTCAAGATTCCAAGTTTGTACATGACTACTGGGTTGCAATGTAAAATATAAAAGCAAGAAGTGAAAGCAACAGCAGAAACCAAGAGAAATACTACTCAAAAAAGGAAAAAAAAACCCAACAAAACAAACCACCCAAAAACAGAGGCTCAAAAAAATCTGTTCCATCAGCATGAGCAGAGACAACCTTGGAGAGCTGACAGGTTGCAGAGCAGATTGCTGGCACTGTGTTTTGACTTGACAGAGGATAGGAGCAACAATTATGACACAACAGTCTCTTTACAAATATTGCAAACAAGTATAAGTGAGTTTAAAAGAGACTTTAGCAAGTTTCAAGGTGTAGTCAAGACAGGCAGTAAGATAGAGACACATTCTGTATATTTTGAAGTCTCAATCCTCTAAAAAGTATTTATTTTACTTTTAAGAGTTATAAGGAAAGTTTCCGACAGATACTTACAGGAAGGTGGGCTTCTCTGAGAAGGTGTCTGTCTTCACATCAGTCTCTCAGGGTAGTAATTTATTGAAAGTTTTAGTCATAAAGAACTTCACCCTCTCTATTCCATTTCCTGAGTACTGCATTCTCTTTCCTTCCAAATACCAAAAGACCATGTTTAAAATTAGAAAAATCACTTGACATTTTAGCCAATCATGACAACAAAATAAAGTGGCTGGAATTAAGATGTAGCAGGATGCACACATCATTTTAATGACATGCTCTTAATGTGTTAGGGCCTCACTTAAATGCCATGTTGATCAACAAATATAAAAAATTCATTGTGTCCACTTAATCACCCCAAATATGTAATGCAGCTGTGAGAGTATACAGGCTGTCACGTTATTGTGGTTTGAATCAGGCAAGTGTGATGGTTTCAAAGCATGTCCATTTGTTAAAGTACGCATAGAGAACGGGACAGACTGGGGCAACCCATCCACCCAAATGAAGTTCTATGACTCTAGAATGCCATCAAGATCTTTAGACTGTCTTATCACAGTGACTCTAAAACCACAGTCAGTGCTCCTAAGTCTGTTCCCAGGTTGTTCTTCAAGCCTCAAGTGCTGGTGTCCACCCTGCTCAAACTACTTCAATGGCAGCAGAACTGCCTAGTCTCACAGCACAAGTAACATTATCTTCTTTAACCCTGAAGAGGTTTCCCTCCATCCCACTTCAATCTGAAATTTTAATATATTGATAGAAATTAACTTTTTTAATCAGATTTTATTCCACTTATGCAAAAAACTTGTAAAAACTCGTGTAAGCTACCTCATAGTGTTTCATTATTTCTACTGCCAACCAAGGACTATTTCCAGGATGAAATGAAAGACAATTTTTTTACTATCCCAGAATGTTTGGATTATCTACATGGAGAGTACAGCCAAATTTAAAGAGGGAGGAAACAAATCCAGTGGAATGGAACTGACAAATACATAAACAAACTGACATTAATGAAAATTCCCACAAGTCCTTTAAACTCACACACAAAATATGTGGCAAGAATATATTTTATTAATGTATTTCTTCATGCATATAAATGTATGCATTCCTTATTACCTCAGTCCGTGAAATATTTACACTGAAGTTAAAGTTTCAGGACCACACTGTTTTCTCAGAAGAATCAAATACCATTTTACAGTATTTCCCCCTCGCCCAAGTAAATGAAATAATCGAAGCTCAATGAACACATTTTTGAAACCTCTCAAATAAAAGAACATTTTCTATCAAACACACGAAGGCATCATGGAAAACAAATTAAGACATGGTACCGCTAAAGAGAGAGAGATACATAATAAAAGCAACAGTAGATAGTGCTCTCCACCAATTGCCAAAGATGATAAAGCAGAAGTTAGGTGGGAATCTCTGTGAGAAACAAATATTAAGAGCCTTAAAAGTGACAGCAATACCTCAGGAGGAAAATGATTATACATGCATATTTCAGAAAAGACAAAAAAAAAAAGTAAGTAAAAGGACCTTGAAAATTAAAAAATCATACCCAGCAACAATCAAACTGCCCCTCAACTAACAGAGCGTACTAACACTTACAGCAATATCACAGCTGACATCATGAACATGCTGGCAAGGGAACACAGCCCCATATTTTTACCATAGAAAACGTGCTTTAACACTGTGAACACACAAAACGCTTGTGACTCTCATGACCTCACCAGGAAGTCTGTGGCTAGCCTAGAGAAGAAAAAAAAAAAACCAACTGATTTTCTTTTCTCACCCTGTCTAGCAAGGTAAATGCTTTCAGTAACGGTGGGGACTGCATTAAAATTGGAAGAACACTTGAAAGGACAGCTTTGCAAAAGAAATGTTAAGGAGCGAGACTGACATGGGGCACAGCGCTGCATTAACAACCTGAGAGAAGCGCTGGCAGCGCTGAGGAAGGCAATGCTCAGCCACACTACACACAGGATTTCTTTAGCTAAAAAAGTTATAGAACCAAATGGCTTCACACTTCAACCCCACTGCAGAAAGATGCTTCTCAATGATCCACTCAAAAAGTGCAAGTTTTATTAAGACAATAATGGATTAAAAGTATTATAGAGAGATAAGTATCATTTTTATCATTAAAGCAGATCAAAACAGAACCATTTTACATGGGACAGGGCAGCTCAATGTGCAAAGCTGAGTCCAACCAAATAAATTCACAATTTAAAACTAGAGTTGATGTGTGGCAAGTATAAATCTGAATGTCGAGATTATTTTGAGTAAAGATATACTTCTCAGATTTATTTGATAACACCACCTGTGCGTGCTTTCTATGCTATCTATTAGGGTCTATTACTGATCAGTTTTAGAGAATTTCTTTGTGCATTACTGGTCTGATGACTCTATCTGGCTTTTTCAGAGGGTTAATCTGTCACTTACATAGGTAATGAAGGGATTTTAAATGGGATTTTTATTGACCTAATTACTAATAAAAGTCCCTTAATGCTGCAAATGCACATGATATTTTATAAACAAAATGTGATGTGTTCCAGCCTAATGGTACTGAAAGAGATAAATGTGTTTAGAAGACTTTTTTAAAAAGTTTAATTATGTTAGATATGTAGTAATGTTTGTAGAGATGTTTCAGTCAATCTTTCCTAGTTATTAGATCATTGCTTTAGTAAAAAAAAGTCCAAAGAAAGCAGCTATTTTTGGTGGCATACCTGTAGCCTATTTTCTTAACATTTTCATAAACTTTCTTTTGTGGGGAAAAAAATAGTTTAAATAATTCACTTGAACTGATTTGTGAGCAGAATAACCTAATTACTTCCATAGCATAAACTCCAATATTATTTCAAGCATTGTTTGCATTTCTCTTTTCCAGTTCTTTATTTAAAGGATCAAGAACAAGTTTGCTATTCCTAAAGGACTGCAGTAAATTCAGTTTAGCATATTCCACAGAAGCCTTTTATTTATCCTCAAACTTTTATCTGCTGTAGTGTTATGGGCAGTGCTGTTTGTCATCTGGCACAACTTAAACCAGAATAAGATGTTGTATTGCTACTAAGGAACACCATTATGTACCTTTTCATAATTAAAGAAAATATTATACACAGTGAATTAAAAAACCCCAACCAACAAAATTAATTACAGTGAGGTAAGAGAAATGTAATTAAAATTTGTAACTCTTTACCAGCATGTTCTATAAGAAAGCTAAAAAAATAAAAATAATAACTAGTTTGACCTGGTTACCAAAGTTCTCAGATTCATGGGGAAGTTCTGCAATTATCTTTAATACACACAATAAAAGAAAGTTCATGAGATTGTTCCAGTTCATAGAATGAACAGGACTCATCTCTGAAGGAGAATAGCTTAATTTGAAATCAATAACTCAGAGTCCACTAGGCTATGTTACACACTCACACATAAACACTGAGTTGTAAGGAAGTTTTACACTTCCTTGAAAATTTTAAATTGATACTTTCTGGCTTATAAACTATTCACAACAGAAATAATCCAGTTGAATGCTCAGTGATCTTAATACCCAGTTCCTGTATGTCAGCTGTATATGCTAGTTATTGTTATATACAGTGGTAATTCCCAGGAGTGATTTAATTCCTAGGAGATAGTTTTGGCTTAGAAAGAGGACTTACAGTTTTATTTGATTCAAGTACTGCTTAGACAGCACAGGAAGCAGATGGATTCAAGAAAGGAAACTGGGGACTCGTTAATCTTTGCCTCCTCTTTTCATTATTGTTGGGGTTAGACCCAATGATCTCTCGAGGTCCCTTCCTACCCCTACGACTCTCTGATTCCAAGATTATAATGCTTCAAAGAAAGTCTCCTCAGATCCTGAATTATGGGATGCAAAGAATGCAACAACTCAACCCCAAAACATTCCTGTCGCCTTCCAAAAATAACTCCCCATAAGTGCTTTGCATGTGACAAATAGATGCTGTCTATCAGAAGGTGATTGAATAACTAGTTAACTAAAATAACTTCTTGCAGTGGGAACACTGATTCCAGGATACTGGTAGCAGTGCCAGGACTCATATGCAGAAGTCTGACTGCTGATTCTTAGTCCAATACTACTGGATAAACACTAGGTAAGTACAACATACAGATTAACATCACTGCAATTGAAAGTTAAAATAGCTATTTGCAGATAACTGTATAAATGTGTGCTTTACACAGATACAACCCATTACTTAAAGTCTCAAAGCGAGTCCTACCATACGCTGCCTCCACAGCAGCAGCCTGGTATTGGTGAAAAAAACAAGATCACTGAGGAATCCTGCCACTCAATTTAATTACAGCCCCAACCACTTTAACTAGTGCTGAAACAAAGTCTTCTCTTAAAATTTTAAAGATTATACTACTGGACAGATGTTTCAGGAGCTCTATCAATGACTTCAAAACAATCAGAACCACCTGCACTGGGCAATCATCTTAAATGGATGCAAGTAAAACCAATTCATATCTGAAAGATAATGAAAAGTAGCTGTCAACACAAGCACTCCAAACTATTGCTAACAGTTCTCCTTTAGACTGTGAAAATCCTCTATTTAGCACACATTTAAAGGGCATTTGTGTATGGCACAGACAGAAATACTCAAGTTTTATTAATATTTAACAAGGTATATATTTTCATACGTATTTTTTTCAACAGACTTAATTAATGTAACTATTTAAATTTTTTAGTAGGCTCTCCAAATGCAGTTGAATTTTACCTTGTTTATATTCTCAAGTTACTGAATGTGTGTATTGCTTTATGTTTGAAAATCATTGTCAATAAAGAGTCAAAGTTAAAAATAATCTGCTTATAAAATGATTTGGTAATTTTCACCACTTTATTTAAGTAGTTTGTATCATCAATTTTCAACTCTACTTGCAATTTAACGACCTTAGTGAGGATTGCATACCAAAAAAATGGACACTATAGAAGCAGCAATGTAGCAACAAGAGATGCATCTGTGGCTTGACGAACACCAAAAGTTTCAAACATTAGTTTTTGTTGTTTTGATTTTTTTTTAATCAAGCTGTGTTCTATGTATTGTACTGAAGTAAGCAAATGCAGTCAATTAAACTGCCACGATATTTAGGGATGTTGAAATTTATACTGCTCTTCAAGTGCTCATGTATTGCGAGAACAGTATTTCATACTGTAACTTTCTCAGTATGAATGATTATTCAACAAGGAAAGCAATAATTTAGAAGATATACCCAAGAACACACTCCATTCTTTACGAGATGCCACACAACAGATTTAAGAGTCAACAGGTACTTTACTGAACAGGTTTTCCAGGAAGACCAATGCAATTAAGAATTTATTAAATTTTTATTATTATTATTTTATTTATTTATTTGTTGCACAGTAACGTCCTTGGTCCTTGGGAACATCAGGACAAGCCTCTTTTTTTGTTTGTTTTGTTTTGTTGTTACAACATAAGAACCATTTCTTGCTGCAAAGAACTTTTAGTCCACCTGAACAAATATGTATAAGAACATTTAAGGATGGGAATAAAGGCAACATTTCTTTGTTCCTTAAGCACAACAAATTTATTACTACACAAAAACTCCATGAAAAGGAGATTAATTTCTCAGTCTGTTACCTACCGCAGCGAAAGGAGGCTCTTTTCCATCTGTAAGCAAAAGTTATATATAATTAGAAATATAATGCCTCAAAGAAAGAGAAAGTGAGTCATGGAGAGATATGGGGAATCAGAGACACTGACACTATGTCTCTGCAAAGGGGGAATTGCTATAGCCAAGAACCATACCAGGAGCCCGATTCCCCTGGCACTGACTTCAGTGAGACAAATCCCTTTCCATTCAGAGCACTAGTATTGAGAGATGGGTACACATATATGAAGGAGTCTGTGTAGAATAAATCAATCTGTCAGACAGTATCAAAGTACATATTCACAGGCTTTTCATGATTGGAGTTATGTAACACAGACTACATTTCAACTCCTCAAGTGTCTCGGATGTGACCCGAGTTATAACTAGTTGTAGAGTTTTCTAGTCCTTACTTCAACACACAAAAGTAATGACTTCAAGGCTTTTCACCAACAAGTTTTTTGCAGTACATTAATAATGCCATTAAAAAAAAAAAAAAAAGAGAAACAACCTAAAAAAAAAAAAAAAGCATAAGAAGTCATCATGCTTTGTTCTTTGAAATGCTTTTAAGTATATTCCAGTTCTTGCAGTACAGGCTGAAAACAGGAAAAAAAAATCTTAAACTAACGATAGCTTATCTAATCCTTTCCTTGGAAAGAAAATTATGCACAGGGTTTGAATATTACAGATTCATAATCACATTTGTCTCCAAGCTTCCCCACCACAAACCAGATCAGACACTGAAGACCTCTTGGAATTTTCTTTTGATACCAAGAGCACCCCCAAGATGGACAGACTTTGTACAATTACAAATCCATGTTACTTATTGGAAGTGGCAGAGACTTGCCTGCTTCTCTTTCATGTCCCAACTACTGCAACTCAACAGAGGCATTTCCCTGGCTGTGATTCATCAAGGGAATCATGAGGGGGATCATAACCACTCTTGCAGCGTTATCTGGTGAAGAAGAGTCCAAACAGCTACAAAATGATAGGATGTGCATTATATATCAGGTAAATAATAATAATTTAAAAGCAGCTTGTAGAAGGTAGGGATAAGAGAAATAGCAGCAGAAAACCCTCAGAACAGAATTTTTAATGTTTACCATTCCTGAATGGGATTTAATAAAAATCCATATAACCTATAATTTAAAGTAATGATCCTTCAACTACAATCAGATCTTTATTTACTTATGTGACTAGCCTGTATAAACACAGTTTCCAGAATGAGGTACTGAGTGGAGAATTTGATGTCCAGCCTCTCTACAGAGGGCTCAACTTCAGCTGAGATTGGATTAATATACATATCTAGAGATCGAAAACGTCCCATTACTTTTACTATTAGGGGAGAAATTTTCTGCCCCTGTTTAACCAAAAAAAAAAAAAGAAAAAAAAATCAGAAAGAAAAGTAATGATTGAATCACTTATGCCTCAGTATTGATTTTGTACGCTTTGTTAAATACAGAAGTTGAAGCGTGTCCTTAAAATAATCAAATGTGGATGTATTCGTAATCCAGTTAGGAATTACTGACTTACAACTATTCAAGAATTAGTTTCTTCTTGATGTAGATTGCACGCATCTCCAAAACAGCATGTTTCCCAACTACCATGGAAAAAAAGAGTTTCTCTTAATGAAAAAACAGTAACACCAAGGAAGATACTCCCTTTTTGGCAAAGCTTGAAGATATTTCTGATTTGTTTGTTTCAATATTGATACTATTTTTAACTCATCAGCAAAGACAACATTATGTTACCCATGCCAATTAATACTTCCCTGAACAGTGCAATGCTCAGACCCTCTTGGCAAACTTTTATATGCATTTTATCAAATATATATGGTTAACTACTTGAGCATTTGATTCTACCCCAGGAGCAACACACATAATTGCGCTGTACTAAGAGCCAGTAATCTCATCTGCCAGCAGACTACCACAACAACAAAAAAAAAGATTTTCCAATTTGCATCAAATTACACACCTTTTCAAAACACTGTGTCTCCTGGCATGTTTTGCATCTCTTTTCTCACCCCACTCCACACTTTGCAGCTCTAAGTTCTTCCTAGAGCGCCACTGCTCTGAAATTAACTCCACCACTCCCAACCCCACTGGAGACTCTGCTCTTTTAGCACAAACATCTCCTCCCCTACCTCTTCACCCAGCAAGTTTCAAGCCTGCTTTACCTCACTCCAGCTCAGCACAGGGCAGGAGAAATAGAAGGGGGAGAGGACCAGACAGTGATAAAGCCAACTGAGCAAAAAAAAAAAAAAAAGCTGTTTAGCAAACTCCACTAACACAGGGTTGAGTAATTAATTAGCTACCTACACCTTTGTATATACTGACTGAGAGAGGAAACCACCTATGAACATCAGCTGACATCAGCCTCTCATCCAGGAAGTATGATAATAGAAAGGCCAATCATCGGCCAGAGTGTTTGCTTTACAACCCAATTAAGGTGTTAATAAAGGCAGACAGACTGCAAACACTATCAGTATATTATCTCAAGTTTGCTTTTGACTGTCTTCTGACCTTCCTATATGCCAAGTTTAGAATGCCAGCTTAAAACTCACACAGCCATTTGCAAAAATCTATTTCAATTAAAGAGAAAACCAAGGGGAGGTTTTTATCTAAGCAGGGAGGTGAGCCTATGAAGTCTGTTTGAATTTCTAGATAGCAATCCACTGTCTTTCCAGAAAAATCTTAATTTGTTAGGTACTTTCACAGTTTGAAAATTCCTTGTGTGCTTCCACTTATTCACTCAAGTATGTGATGATCTGATGATATTGGCATTTCTGTTTGCATTTTGTGCTGCCAGATATTCCCTGAGAGGGCACTCCTGGCTCTCCTGAGCACGCCATGGGACAGCTACCCTGAGCAGCCGGAGGTGAGTGATGCAGCTGTAATGGAAAGCACAAAGGAGAAGGTATGGCTATAGCTTTGCACTTTGGGCACAGAGCATCAGTGAAAAGGGGGAGATCTAGGCACTGCTTGGGCCAGCTTGAAGCTTTTATACAATAATAACATAATGTAAACCAGACAAAAGTTCCAGGGAGTAATAGCTATAACCTTAATTCATACAGAAGTGCAGGGCTCTGCACAGTCACTTTAAGATAACTGACAATTAGCTGCCTTTTCTTTGTTCCTTCTCATGACTACCTTAGAAGTCCATAGAACCCTACGGTTTGAAAAACATCCTTATTAAAGTGCATTAGGTGGTTGCTGGCATACTGCTACCCACCACCGAGAAGGGCTGGGCTGGTTGGACTCCAAATGCATTTCTCTAATGTTTGCTCTTTCCTTTTATTTTCAGTGAAGGTTGATGGCACCTCATCTGGTTCAGTAAATCTCTCAAGGTGCTGAAAAACCCCACACAGTCAAAGGATAGCAATGAATATTTAAGGAGGCAGGCTGGATCCTGTAGATCCTCAGGATTGCTGCTGTTGAATGCATAGCAGCGAGGAAACAGGTAAGCAGACAGAGCTGCTCACTGTGGAACTGGGCATTCATGCTCCCTGTGAAGCAGCTGAATATTTACAATAGCAGACTGGATCCTGATATGTATTAGGGGAATTAACAGGTTCATGAACGACTTATTTCAAAGAACAAAACTTCAAAGTGAAAATAAAGTATAATCACTTTGAATTATCTCTTAAGGTAGGCAAGTATCAAAATGTAAGAAGTCTGAATACAAAGTGATTTACTGTAACAAACAGTATTCACATCAGATCTGTCAGGCTCTTTTGGCAAGTGAGATATCTAAGATGAAATCATTATACAGGAAAATCAAATCATTATAACGCCTAACTGCTGAAAATCATTCAAACATTGCATAAATTAATCATTGCTTTAGTGCTGAAGGCAGCTTTCTTTTTTATGCATCACAGGAATGGGGCTTTACCGATTAATTGTCAGAGAAGACACAAAACATTTCCTGCCTGAGACGATCTAGAAAAAAAAAAAAGTAATTTTAGCAAGACCTTTGTATTAATAAAACAGGAAAAGACATGCATGTGACAAACAAAACCATCCTTCTGGTCCAGGGGAAAAAAATAGTCTAAAGGATGAGTTAGATGTTATGATGCCTGGGGTTAAAGACAAATTTCTCCTCTAGTTGTATAGCTTCTACACTGAGAGACAGCAATGCTTTTTCATGGAAACAGTTGTTGCAAGATCTTGAACAAGATGAATGGTTGAGCTGATGCACTGTGGCAGTGGCTGTCAATCCTGGAATTAGGAACAAGTGTTAGACTTACTGTCCCACCTCCAAAATGCTGAAAAAATTCTTCACCAAAAGGGTTATTGGGCATTGGAACATGCTCCCAGGAGGTTGTTGAGTGACCAACCCTGGATGTATTTAAAAGACAGGTAGATGAGGTGCTCAGGGATATGGTTTAGTAGAAGACAGGTATGGTTGGACTTGATGATCTCAAAGGTCTTTTCCAATCTTGTGATTCTGTGAAAAGGAGGGAGGTCTGGCTACTGAAAGGTCATATGATCGTATGTGTGAAGAGAGAGGGCAGGATGAAGAGCAGGTACTCAGATAGGTAATTAGTGGAAAACCAATATACTCATGATAAAGAAAACAGCCCAATTATATCAGTTTACCCACATTCTGCCCAGTTGCCTGGATAGTATGCCACTAATGATGGCCTCTTTAACTTCAGGCATCTGAGATCAGATCCAGCTGGGCAGTGATCTGAATGAGGAAGGATGGTGCAGTGTTCCTGCAGGTCTGCAGAGGAGGGTGTGCCATGTGCTGGTATGAAAATGGGAATACATACAAGGTAGAGAAAGCAAAACGTCTGTCAAGTCTGACCTCACTGGCAGTGAGGACCAGGGGGGTGGATGGGAGCTTTGTGTAAGCTGAATATAGCAGATTTGAAATTCTGGTAGTGCTTTTACAAACACATCAAACCAGCCTGCCCTGAGTTTTGGTCTACCATGGACAGACCAAGCTAGCGGGTTTAAAGGTAATGCCAAATCTATTCCAAGAACAGTCTCTGCAGTGCTGATACATGAATGCCCATATATGGGGGGTGGCCCCATCACAGCTCCAGGCAGTCCATGCGACAGGGTTACATCTCTGCAACTCCCCATACCACACCGAGTATTGCAGCCACCGTTAGAGGAGCCACCTAGCAAAGCTGGTGGCCATGCTGTCTTTCACAGCAAGGAGTGAATGATCAAACCCTGGCTGAGAGAGACAGGAGAGAGGAAAAAAATCTTAAGAAGAAATCTGGCAAGGGGGCTATTAGTAGGTGTGGTAATTTTTTCTTCTTCTGTGTTTTTAAAATGGATTAGATTTCCTACTGATGACGTTCCTTTAACCCAAATTGGCAAAATAGACCACCAGCTGTGGGAAAAGTACTTACAAGTAGAAAACATCTAAAATATTTATGATATTTTTATATTTAAGGACCAACAAAATAATATAAATAAAATGTAAACAGTACGTGAATCCATTAACGTAAAACATTCAGCTTTGCCATATGCTACACTAAAATAAGGGTACTGTGTGTTTTTCTGCCTAAAACATTTCCCTATCATTTGGTAGCATGAGTTTGCTCTCATTTTATTTGACTATGGGACAGATCCAGACAGGGGGGAAAGAAAAGAGCTGCAATCCAGGCTGGTTTCCTCAATTCTAAGCAGCTGCTCTTACAAGTTCCTTCCAGTCTGCACCCTGCCTGTGCCCAGAGCTGCCTGGTTCTCCAGGCTGCTGCCCTTCACCCTGAGTTGCGCTGGGTGTTGAGCTGAACAGGCATGCTGAAGTCCCCTATAAAACCTGTGAAAAAGTGTTCTTTGGTGTTGGATTCTGGCAATAGGAGAAATTTCCCAATTCATAGAGCATGATAATCTCTGTTAGGAGTCACACATCTGGGAAGGTGCATGGAAATTATTTCACCAGTTGAGAAAGGCACTGGTTAGATTCTGATCTACACAAGAGAAGCCTCTCCTGGGATAAGATGACTTTCAACTGAACTCCTCCTTAGCCTGAGTTAAACAAAAGCCCTGTTTGCTAAGAGAGTGCGTGATCTGGCAGGCTGGAGGCCAGACTAGGTGGATAAATATCCTCCTTGAAACAGTGGTATTGTATGAGCAGGAAAGCCAAGAGTTGTGGGGACATGGGAAGCTAAAGGCATGGAGGAATACACTCTACTTGAGGAAGGCACCCACCTGCAGCAGCCTGTTATGTGGTGGCTGAAGTTCTCCCCTGGAAGGCAGCTCTGCTGCTTCCTGGAAGGTGTTCACCCACTCATGGTAGCCTACAAAAGGCAGGTACTGGCATGCTACTGCTGTTTCCTCACAATGACGCAGTAGGTTCTGCTCAATTGTTCCACACAAAAAAAAGAAAAAAATCTGGAAGTGGCTAGACTCCAAACTCCCCTCTCCACAGATGGAGGTGGCCCACTGCTGGATCAAATGACAAGAGATTAGCTCTTGACATGGGGTAGGAGTTCAGATACACTCTTTGGATGCTCTTTAATAGCTAATTTGTGGTTACTTCTTGGTAAGCCTCAGGTTTTCAAGTGGTCTCTTTAGCTCCCAGTTTTCCCCATTCAGATTCCTGGAGCTTAGGCACCCAGTTCTCTCTGCAGCCATTTTAGTGTGTCGTGTCTGTAACAACCACTGACATATGAGCTTGTAGATGTGTCTTTTATAAGCCCTAGCCCTAACTATATTCAGGAAAAACTTTCTAAAATATATAATGTTTTCATCAAACTGTTTTAATGTGGTTCTGCCCTTGATATAAATAAAATACTTTCCTGTTCCTTTCCTCTATGGAACAAATTAGATTTTTTATCATCTCATTACAACATCTGTTCAACAGAGTCAAGTCCAATACAGCTCTGAGGTCAGTTCCTGCAGCCTGAGAAAACAGAAAATGTTATTATCCTAATTTAGCAGTGATAAAGCGCTGAGACCAGCAGTTCACATTCAGAATTCCCTGACGTGCTCAAAATTCTTTGATTTTGGATAGTTCCAGAGCCAAGGAACAATGTCATTCTGTAGAGGGGAATTCAAACAGGGTGGAAATAATTTGGGTTTGGAGGACTCATGCTAATGTTAAGACAACTGGGGCTTAGTGAAGGATCACTTTTATCTACGACCTTAAGACACCACTTCCTCTTACCTTGCAAATAATTGTGTGCATGCAACTGTTAAAAAAGCCAAATAAACTGCATGCAGGAAGCCTGGTGACATTCAATACCAAAAATTGTTAATGATGTGAGAAGAAAGCTATACATTCATGAAAACCATCTACTGGCACAGTCCCTATTAGCTCATAATTTGCTTATAAGCAAACCACATAGAATCAAAGAAGAGTTGAGGTTGGAAGGGACCTCTGGAAGTAAGGAGCTGGCTGATGTGGTTGCCGAGCCACTCTCCATCATATTTGAAAAGTCATGGCTGTCAGGAGAGGTCCCTGGGGACTGGAAAAAAGGTCACGTCACTCCCATTTATAAGAAAGGGAGCAAGGAAGACCCAGGGAATTATAGGCCGGTGAGCCTCACCTCTGTGCCTGGGAAGATCATGGAACAGATCCTCCTGGATGACATATTGGAGCACATGAGGGAAGAGCATGTGATCCGGGACAGCCAGCACGGCTTCACCAAGGGAAGGTCGTGCCTCACCAATCTGGTGACTTTCTATGATGGAGTGACAGCATCGGTAGATAAAGGGAAGGCAATCGATGTCATCTACCTGGACTTGTGCAAGGCCTTTGACGCAGTCCCCCACCACATCCTTATCTCTAAATTGGAGAGATGTGGATTTGATGGGTGGACC
>VZTU01018846.1:22165-58167 GCA_013400835.1 Zapornia atra
GTGTAGCTCCAGAGCGGGAGGTTGGTGTCCCTGCCTGTGGCAGGGGGGTTGGAGCTCTATGATCCATGGGGTCCCTTCCAACCCAGACCATTCTATGATTCTATGAAGTCATCCTGTCCAACTCTTCTACTCAAGCAGGATCACTTAAAGCAGACTGTCCAGGACTATGACTGGACAGCTTTTTAATATATCCAAGGATGAGAGATAAGGGTGACAGAGCACTGGAATAGGCTGCCCAGGGAGGTTGTGGAGTCTCCATCTCTAGAGGTATTCAAGACCCGTCTGAACGCCTATCTGTGCGATACGTCCCAGGGAACCTCCTTTGCCAGGGGGGGTTGGAACTCAATGATCTCTTGAGGTCCCTTCCAACCACTACAATTCTGATATCTCAAAAGATATTTGGAGAGGATATCTCAGAAGATCATTTGTATACCAAGACCAATGCACCAAGTGGGATAATTAATTTATTTATAGTTAAATATATTTAAACATTTACATGCACACATTTCAAGTGGGGTATATGGTTAGAAGACAGTATTGCTTCCTTCTTCTCCTTTATGCTAACTGAATAAAGGTATGAGACAAAGATTTGGATTCGGAGTAAGAATCTAGATTTAGGTATCTACATAAAACCTGGACCCACAGTCTAATTGCCTAAAAGTTTTTCAGCAATACTTGGGATGTTTTTGGATATCCTCCCAATGCTGTTGGGATCATAGGAGTTCCATTGCCCTGTGTTCTACCACCCTCCTCTCTGGATGTTCCATGCCATAGACCACTACATCTCACGTATGTGTAGGCAAATTTTTGAGTACTCAAGATAGAATTTCAATATGTGAAGAAATTAGTAAGACCAGGAACTGAAGAAGCACTACTTTTAAGCATCAAAAACATCTCCACAGGGTGGAATGTTCCTGCATCAGAAAAAAAAAATTAGTAATAACACTGAAACCGAGTTTTGAAGGTACAACAAAAAAGGGGATCAATTAAAGCCAACGGCAAAATTTTCTTTGAGTTAAACAATGCTTGAGAGTTTAAACATATCAATGTGTTTAAAGTCCCACATTAGAAACACACACACCATTTTGAGGTGCATGTCCTATGAAACTAGCCTAACTCTACCCAGAAGACATAATTTTGAAGCCCTAACATTATGAAAATATTGCGGTTCTTTGTTTTTAAATGTTGAAGGGCATTAATGCATACAGTTATAACTATGACCATTCAGCAGTATGCTCAGGCAGGCAGCTGTGCTTTAGACCAGTATTACCTTTGCTTACTACAGGCAGACTAAGTCCACTAACCCCACAGAAGTCATGCTGAAACACTTATAGGCACCTTTTTTGCATATGTGGTTATCTAAAACATTTTCTTCCTCGCGTTTATAAGAGCTAATACATCAATGAAATTTCACAGAGCTATGCACTCTTTAAAATACTGGACTGGCACATGTTAAAGATTTCTTGCCTTGCTACATACAATTTTAGGATGCTACATTTCCTACAACTTGAGATTACAGCAAACTACAGCATGGGTGTGCATATATATGAGATATATACTCACTGTGTACCCAGATACCTACCTATTTCAACTAGAATACAAGTATGTTTTATGTAAGTTTCATACTGTTTTACATTGAAGTTCATTACTGCGTTAAAACAGTACGTGTAATTAATACATGGTTATATACATTAAAACTATGCCACTGCCATTGCAACCTAATTCCTGGTCAAAATTGTCTAAAATATACAAATCAAATATGGCCAAAGAGGTTAGAAATTGTAAGAAACTTGAGGAAAGACACCTCCATCTCTCAAGTCCTCAGCTTTGTACAATATTTTTATGAGTTGCATTTTCAGTGCCTTGTGTTCTACTGTAACAAACAACAAAAGAAGTTGAGGACAATCTAAAAATGAACACAGACTTCCTCCTGTGTTTGAAAACTCTTTATGGAATAGCAAATTATCCTTTCCTGGAAATCTGCTATTTGTTTTCCCAAAAGCAAAGTGTTAATTTGTAATAATAACCTGACAAGACAAAAACACATCTCAGAAAAAATAGATTTGCAAGTTTAATTAGTGCATGATTAAACTGGCTTCTTAAAGATCAAGATTAGGAATATACCTGAGGGGTTTGTGCATTATATTACTTTTGAGTTTTTTTCTACATATGCAAACTTCCTTCTGTGAAAGTTTTGCTTTATTGTTCTGCTGTGGAAAACCATAAGGGGTTCATTTGTTTGTTTGTTTTAAATAATTCTATGATTCTAAATCTGCAGTAGCAGCTTTATTATTTCCAGGTGTCTCACCTCATAACTGGACTAGGCATTGATCTTCCTTTAAGACCATAAGCACCATAACGGATGTGATATTGCATGAGAAAGTGTGGAAAAGCCTGATGGCTCTTCTTATCTGAAAGTCAAGAAACTGAACAAAGATTAAGTTTCCAAAAAGAAGAGACATTCATTATTTTCAGCCAACTTTAAGCTTTGATTCCTATATTTATACAGCTCATTACTTTTTCACAAGAAGCAAAATGTTCTTGTTCCATAGCTGAATCAAGCTTTTGAGAATTTAGCAGCATATGTATTAATCATTGCATTCTCTTCATTTTTTAAAAGAGAATATGTAATACAAAGGAAGACAACAAGTTTTATTCTCCAAGAAAAAACAACAGCTCAGCTTCACAACATTAACTTTGACAAATATTCATGAAACCTTAACTTGCTGGGTCTAAACAAGGAAATATCTCATATTTAAATTAATTCATTTTCACAACTATTCTCATTAATCTCTTTGCATGTATGCTCATATTTTAAACATAAAAGAATTCCTTGCTTCCATTTCCTATCCTATTTTAGTACTCAACTTCATATTTACACAAGTGTTTTCTTTACACACTATTTTCCAGCTACTGTTCTGTTAGTTTACAGAAACTGTGTGGTTAGATGTAGAAGGTGCACTTTCTAAAAGCACTAAGGAGAGTCAGGATCTTGGGTTTTATTTAACTTCAATAGCACATGTCATGTCACCTTCACAGACTGGCTTGGATTACAAGGGACCTCAATGATCATCTAGTTCCAATCCCACCTTCCCAGGTTGCCCCAAGATCCATCCAACCTGGCCTTGAACACTGCCAGCAAGGAGGACAGCCACAACATCTGTGGGCAACCTGTTCCAGTGTGCCCCACCACCCTCCCAGGGAAGTATTTCTTCCTAATATCTAACCTATATCTACCCTCCTTCAGCTTCAACCTACCACTCCTTGTCCTATCACTGCATCCTTGTAAACAGTGCCTCTCCAACTTTCTTGTAGATCCCTTTAGGGGGCAAGGTCTTCTCCTCTCAAGGCTGAACTCCAACTCTCTAAGCCTGATTTCTTAGGTCCCTTCAAAAAGTTGTTCTACAGAACAAGAGCAAACCTACCCTTCTCTACAATCTCAATTGGCAAGTTACTAATTTTAACTTCTGACAGACTTAATATAATAATAATAATTTCCTTATGAAAAAATCACATAACAATGTAATTTGCAATTAATACAATGGAATCTTATGTCAGAGTGTAGAAATTAGACCTCTAGATAGTCTTCTATTTCTGTGTATGTCACTGCTTTGCTGAAGCTTCCAAATATTCTCTGAGGCTCAATTTACTCAATTATAAAATAAATATTAAAAGAAAATTAATTCTTTCTTCAAAGTTTTAGATAATGTTTGCAGAAAATTTTGAGCCACAAGAATAACGCAAGCTAGCATTCTGTAGATGTTTAACCTGAACTAACGTTACACAGTCTTTCAAGAACACCTCTCTCTTTCAAAATTAATTCTTGGCATTTTCCTCCCTGTGAAAAGTATTTTCTTCTTTGCAAATATTTTATGGTCCTTCAGAACCACTTAGCCTAGGGAAAAACAAGATCATTTTTCTTTGTACAAAATCTATGGATCTGACCATGAAAAGGGTATTTCTCCTAGCAGTATACGCAAATCTCAAAAATCTCTACAATTAATTTTGCCTTGCAGGAGTTAGAGAAAATCTGAGCTTCAAGAAAATATTATGACAATAAGAAAACTGCATAATGTGACAGAATTGTACAGAGTGTGGATGAAGTTGGCACGTACCTCTGAAGACCATCTCATCAAGCCCCCTCCTCAGAGAAGAGTGAATGCAGCTTGCTCAGGGCTGTGCACAGATAGGTTTGGCCTGTCTCCAGGGACAGATACTCAACAACCTCCCTAGGCAACCTGCCCTGACATTTGTCCACCTTAACAGTTAAAGTGTTTCTTCCGATTTTTAAATGTAATTTCCTGTGTTTCACTTTGTGCCCATTGCCTCTTGTCCTGTCACGGCACCACTGGGAAGAGTCCGGCTCTGTCTTCTCCCTTCATACATTGCTAAGATCTAGTTGACCCCTCTTTTCTCC
This sequence comes from Zapornia atra, assembly GCA_013400835.1. Lineage (NCBI taxonomy): Eukaryota > Metazoa > Chordata > Aves > Gruiformes > Rallidae > Zapornia > Zapornia atra. The sequence goes on from VZTU01018846.1 coordinate 26,583, forward strand.
AGGCTGAATCGCCCCAGCTTCTCCTCATATAAGAGATTCATCAATCCCTTCTGTGTTTCCGTGGCCTTTCCATGCACTTCTCTAGTCATCCCTTGTCCTTCTTGTACGGGGCAGGGCAGCCCAGCATTAACTGCCCATTAACTACTTGTTCCCAAAAAGCAGATCTTCTTAAGCAGTTTGAAATAGCACGGTTACACCTTCATTTATCCTTTTCAAATGAATTTTCATTAAAAGCTTTATCTTTTACCACCCTTTTACAGATGAAACACCTTGTAAAAATTAATGAGTGTTTAAGGTTTGGATCAATGGTATTGTTGCAGTTTGGTGTAACTGCTGCTTCAGTGGCTCTTGTAGGCTGCAGTTACAGCTTTCTGCAAGCCCCACGTTGGGCGCCAAAAAGGACTGTGGTGGTTTTGGCCCTAACTAGAGACCAAATACCCACCAAGCCGCTCGCTCACTCCCATAGGGGAAACTGGCAGAGCTACCGTGGGTTGGGATAAGGACAGTTTACTGGCAAATATCAAAGTGAATACAAAACAATAACGGCTTGTTACACAAAACCCGGTGCTGACACAGAATACCTTATTGAACCGACGATTACAGAGGGCTGCCCAATGGTAAGAACTGACTGACCCGACATCCCGGCCACACTCCAACTATCCTAGAGGCAAAGAACAGCCCCCACCCTTCCCCAAGCAGCTGCTTTTATGGGCAAATGGTGTCAGGTGGTGTGTAAAACAGCTCCGGCTAACTCAGTTCACCTGGGNCCATTTGCCCATAAAAGCAGCTGCTTGGGGAAGGGTGGGGGCTGTTCTTTGCCTCTAGGATAGTTGGAGTACGGCTGGGACGTCGGGCCAGTCGGTTCTTACTGTCGGGCAGCCCTCTGTAATCGTCGGTTCAATAAGGTATTCTGTGTCAGCACTGGGTGTTTGTGTAACAAGCCATTATTGTTCTGTATTCACTTTGATATTTGCCAGTAAACTGTCCAGCTGACCTGTGTTGGCTGATTGGGGATGTCAACTCTGGCCTGGCCAGAACCAGGACAGGTATAATATAGCATTTAGTCTTTAAGTGAGAATAAACTGCTCTAATTGGCTACTCATTTAGTCTTAGGATCTGTTCCTGGTAGGCTTGGTTAATGCAGACTCTCTGTCCTTCAGATTTTTACATGATATATTTTGACTTTTTGAACAGTTTTTTGGTTTCTTTCTCTGCTGCCTCCTCAGCTTTGCTCACTGCAGCTAAGTCAACCACACTTCAAGATACTAATGAACAATATCATTGTGAATCAAATATTTAACACCTTTTCTCAAAATTTTCTATAAGGAAAATTTGATGGAGTCAATGAGTGTTGTGGGATCAGGCTTATAGCAGGTTATTTAACCTTATGGTAAGAAAAATACTGCTGGGAAAAGATTTAGATAAGAAAGAAATGTCAAGCTAAAAAATACTTAACTCAAAACTTAAAAAGGAATGCTGAATAACAACAGAAGACTCTCTAAAACTTCCTAAACACATTCTCAATGATGATCATTAACCCAATAGGGAATGGAACACAAGTTTCAATCGGTTCAGACTAAACATTTCTTACATTAACTTCCTTTGTGCTCTATGCACATTTTGTAACATGCTGCTACCACAGAAAATTAGCTGTAAATATTTTTCTGCATGCAAAATTCCTTCTTTCTAAATAAAGCTCCATGTCTCTACCAAATTAGTGGTGAAAACACCAATAGTGCATGTAGTTTACGTTTCTTTGAAAAATCTTACACATTTTAAAAAGATGCCTCTGAACAATTCCTAGCTGAAAATCAAAGGGCAGACTGCTACATTTCTGACAGGTACAAAAAGGATAACGAGGCCATAAAGCTAGCAGAAGGTACTAAATAAAACTAGAGATACAGCAAGTCCCAGTTCCACAAGTCCATGGGAACTCTTCAGGCAGATGATGATCCAAGGTGTCATCTCAAGGTAGAGAAAATCCTGAGTTTGCTTGCACAGAGGTTGCTCTCTTATCTAATTTCTATCTCCTGCATAGCCCGAGGGAGTGGTCAGGTATATATTTCCTTGAATCAAATCAGCAGGTCTTCTATAGAACTGATTACATCCTCTTGCAGCAAGCTGGAAACTTATTAAAAGTTATCTCATCTCCCTCAATTACGGATGCACTTATATGTATTACGAACTGTGGACTCATATAGGAAAAAAGATTAAAACCAATGCAATATTAAAGATTAAAACCAATGATTTTAAAGATTAAAACCAATGATTTTATAGTCATATTAACTATATGATGGGAAATAATTAATGGAAACCACAACTACTTATGAAGAGTACAGCAGGAGAAAGTTATGATTAGCTCCATAAGCAGCTAATAGATGCTAGCAGCAGCTTAACTCCATGAACATGCAGTAGCTTGCTGGGAAATCCTGAGGAAGGACTGGAATGAGGACAACATAGCAGCTAGGCAGACATTTGTCAATTAAAAGGTGCTTTCAGTAAAAGGGATTCAGTTTATTTCTTTTCTCCCCTCAGGCAGTGGAGTTTTGGGTGTGAAGCAAAGGGATCCCTAATAGGTCTCTGATTGAATCAGGAATGTTTTCCTTAACTAAGAACAGGTGCTGCGTGTTGCATTCTGTGAAGTGTGCCAGAGTACTGGACAAACATTGGGCATATGTTTCATAAATAAGCAACAGGCATATTGCAAATATTTGCAATATGCTGCAGTCACCAGGTACTGAGGATATAATGAGACTTCATGATAGGCATGTTTTGACAGAGCAGGAAAATAAAAGTATTAAAATTTTAAGCTTAAAAATAAACAGAAATTGTGTATAACAACAGAATTTTTATATGGTTTGGGAATTGATGCAGCACACAGTAAGAATTTCTGCAAAAAAAGACACCTCCAAATCTCAGGATACCAAATGATGCAGGTAGAAACAACAGCCACTTTGTTTGAATTTGGGTTTCAAAAGCTACCAGAGAGCCAGCACCACTAACAAGGCAGAAAAGTGAAAAAAATTATGAACACCCTAGAGCTGGGCTGCCTAAATTTGTTTACTTTAGAAGTCTTGCTGTTATTATCAATGCCTATTTAAAGAATGACAGCTACAGCAGGCTATAAAACAATTTAATAGATTCTTCATCTACTCAAACCCAGGCATCTTTTCTGAAAGCATGTATAGGCAACACTGAAAAGATTTACATCAGTTCTTCAGAAAACACATAAGTGTACAGAAACAAACTATGCAAAATACATTTTTATACCCTTTCCAGTTTCTGTTACTAGAAATCAGTCTAGCTGTAGATTACAGTAAAGAGATATCATACAGAAGACGAACTCATACAGCATTTGGAAGTCTACTATTTAAATTAGGATTGAGACAAGGAAATCTATAAAAAAATACAATGGGTTTGTGATGTACAGCAGTTCATACAACATAATCACATGGTCCATATTATCTCTGAACTTCTTATGACTATTACTGTAAATATCCTTCCTGACTTGCCTCAAGCATTTTTCATAAGATGTGAAGCATCCATTTGGGTCTTCTCTTAAATCTCCTAGTGAAGTTGCCTATCCTATACCTTTTTAAGCAAAATCTGACCCTGTCCACAGTTCTCCTGCAAACAGAAAGGTGGATAAGCTAGAGAACGAAGACTGCCTCTTATGATGGACTCTGCTGTAGATGAGATGATAGAATGACAAGCGACGCAAGAAACTGTTTACAGCAAGAAGTATGCATCCATATTCAACAACCAAATAAGTAGAAAGTAACCAGCAATGTCAACAGTCTGAACTTCAATGGGACAGGGTCATAGTCTTCCAGGTGTTGAATGGTTCTGGAGCAGGAATGGAAAATAACCAAACGGAAGTGACAGGCAATCAGTCTGCACAGTCAGATAAGGTCAAAGGATCAGGAATAAGTTAGATAAGCTGAAGGAATCAGCAGGTATGACCCAGAAGACTCAGGAAACCTTATAATGAGCGTCTGAGGGAACTGGGGTTGTTTAGCCTGGAGAAGAGGAGGCTGAGGGGAGGCCTTACTGACTCCTACAATTACCTGAAAGAAGGTTGTAGAGGGATGGGTGTAAGTCTCTTCATCCAAGTGACAGGTGATAGGACAAGGGGGAATGGCCTCAAGGTGCACCCAGGCAGGTTCAGATTAGACATTAGGAAAAAATTCTGCACCAGAAGGGTTATTGGGCATTGGAACAGGCTGCACAGGGAGGTGGTTGAGTCACCAACATTGGATGTATTTAAAAGATGGATAGATAAGGTGCTTAGGGATATGGTTTAATAGAGGACACGTATGATTGGACTCGATGATCTCAAAGGTCTTTTCCAACCTTGTGATTCTGTGAGTATGTATAAGAACAGTATAGACAGATCAGTGGGTGTCCACTCAACCCAGTAAAACACATGTTGGGCAGAAGCAAAAAGCAGCATGCACTTAAAGCAGGAGTAGCCATGAAAGACTATAAACTGTCAATCTGAAATGTGAGGCAAAGGCCACTTTCCTACAGCAGGCTTCTTACTGTGGTCACACAGAGTCAGCTGGTTTTCACAAATAGCACAGAGGGAACGATTGCTAACAAGGAAGAAGTAGTAACCTGTGTGAAAGCTGACAGAGGAAACTCAGGCTGAGAAATCAGAAGAGCTATGAACTGCCACTATGAAGTCCTTGTCTTTCACCAAGTGAAAACTATGTTAGTGGAAACCACAGCCTCTCTGTATGTAGCATCACTTATCTAAACACAGTCTGTCCTTGCAGACATAGAAAGTGCCCATGTTGCCACCCAGCACACTCACAGGGAACATCTTACGTAGTCTAACTATTTGGGTTTCAAAACAACATACAAAACTCCAATAGAATTTTTTTTTTCCCACATGGTAAGTGGTGTATAGGAAATCAAACTCAATAGTAAAAATGGTGTCAAAGAAAATACTGTACTTCCACATTATATCCTAATTTGTGAGTTTAGATTGCAATAATACCTTTAATTAAAATGTTTGAAACCTCAAATCAGGGTGGTAGTATTGCATAAACAAAGATCACCATAACAGTTAGTAGGAAATTGTCAATATTATAGAAGTATCAGAAGTCTGATGTTCTCTTTTTTTCCCCCAAGAATTAGTCTACTACACTGAACACAGCTAAAATCCAAAGCACTCAGAGTAGCACATCCTTAAAAACTGTTACAACAGACCTCAATATTTAAATTTTCACTTGCAGTGTTGAACAATTAAAACTGCCACATATTTCTATTTCAGCTGCCTGTGAGTCAAAAGAGCACCGTCACATGGCATGCTGCAGCTGCCAAAATGAATGCAAATCTTCATTCATGCTGTGTACATCTCAAAGGGGGAGGATTTCCTCACTTAAACCACTCTGTGTTTCTTAAGTATTTTGAGTATTTGTCGGTATTTTTTTATTCCCGAATACCTTTCTGTTACCCCACACAGTTGTCAACACCACTGCAGTCTCTCTGCAGTTCTCATCAATATTTGGTACAGAGGCATTAGCTTTGCATCTGGCTCACAGGGGAATTGATGAGATCCAGGCATGGATGCTGTTTAGAGAACTCCAACTGACTCAGCAGAAGGCAGGATTTAAACTAAGGTGTCTAAATGGCTTCCAGCGTGTAAAGTTCTTATAGTCAAGAAAATCACCTGGATAAAGTGTAGCATTCAGCCTTAAATACCTCACTGAGAACAATCCTGTTTACTATTTACAAAGGAACTAATAAGAACTGCAATAGCTGCTTCAGAGCTGCACAAACTAATTAGTACTCCCAATGTCTTTGTGAGAGATATCATTATCCCCATTCACTTCAGCACAGGAAAGCAGAAACATAATCTAAGTGACAGCTAGTAACAGTGAAGAACGATTCTACAAAGACTTTGTGGACAGGCAGGTCTGGAAGACTACATTTACAAACCATTCATAGAATCATAGAATCATAGAATGGTCTGGGTTGGAAGGGACCCCATGGATCATAGAGCTCCAACCCCCCTGCCACAGGCAGGGCCACCAACCTCCAGGTCTGGATTTACACAAGGTTGCCCAGGGCCCCATCCAACCTGGCCTTGAACACTTCCAGGGACGGGGCATCCACGAATTCTCTCGGCAGCCTGTTCCAGCACCTCACCACTCTCTGTAAAAAACTTCCCCCTAATATCTAATCTAAACCTTCCCTCCTTTAGCTTTAGTCCATTCCCCCTTGTCCTGCCATTATCTGCCCTTTTAAAAAGTTGAATCCCCTCCTGCTTATAAGTTCCCTTCAGGTACTGGAACCCTGCAATGAGGTTCCCCCGCAGCCTTCTCTTCTCCAGGCTGAACAAGCCCAGCTCCCTCAGCCTCTCTTTGTAGGGCAGGTGCTCCAGCCCTCTAATCATCCTCATGGCCCTCCTCTGAACCCTCTCCAACAGTTCCACATCTTTCTTGTATTGGGGGCCCCAGATCTGGACACAGTACTCCAGATGGGGCCTCACGAGGGCAGAGTAGAGAGGGACAATCACCTCCCTGTCCCTGCTAGATTGTATTTTCTGTCTGTTAGAGACAATAACAAGTTCTGGAAAAAAAGTTCCTTTTGGATATAAGTTTCCAATTGTAGCTCAGATGTAAAAATAGAAAATTAAAATGTCAATGAAATGTGTTATTGTCCTCTGAAGAACCACACTGGTGGTTATTAAACTGCACATGAAGAGAGTTTACACACATCAGATAGGGATTCCTTTCTCTTATCTGTATCTACAGCTTCATGCAAACACTTGGTAGAACATCAAAACTTTCTCAGTGGAAATGGTTAAGGTTCATAGTAGTGTTGTTATCTCGAATACTATTGACACCAGAGAAATTCAAAAGGACAAGTGAAAACCTTGGTATTAATTACCAAAATATATTTGGTAGTCTGAACACTTCTGGGGAAAAAAAATCTTCAGCAAAGCATTCAGAGGAAATATTTGATAAAGTTTTGTATGCCATATGAGATAAAGTAAGTCTTAGCTATGCTAAGCAGGTGGGGCATTCAGCTTCTCAGTCTGTTGCTGTTTGCCATCAAGGCAGTTTATGCTGATGTTCTCACCTGTGAGAGAGACGCCCTTTCATTCACTGAACAGAAGACACTTGTCGTGGATGAATAAGAGCAGGCATAAATATTCTTAGCCATAGTTACTGTTAGAGAAAATATTTCTAGCAGAACATCTAACATTAGTCACAGTTATTCAATTATCTTTTAGAGAAAAATGCAACATAAAATAGATGGTATTTTAAAAATAGTTCTCTGTTTCAGAGAAATGCACAGTAGGGATTAAATTCCACTCACAGATTAACGCATCTAAATATAGACATCTACATATGAACTAAGTACATAGATTACATGCCGGTGTCACTGTGCTACAGTAAGTCCATCTGGCCTATAGCTACCACTCTGGAAAGGCACAGGTCACATCTGTGAGCCCACACAGGTATCTCTGATGTCTCAGATATCCCAAGGCAACTCAATGGTTCTGGCTACCTATGTATGGTCAACTGAATGAAGTTCTGTGTGTTTACAGTTACAGTTGGTGATCTAATCAAAATAGTCAATGGAGATTTAGGACTCATCCTAGTGAGCTAAATAGTACATAGGCTTCACTGGATAGGACTTGGCTGATTAAGCATTATCTCTAAAGTCTCTTAAAGACATCCTTTCTGCAGGTGTGTCATGTCATCTCTGCTGATAGTTTTCCTACCTCCATGTTTCAGCCCAAAAAGACTCATTAATGTCTTGGGTGATATCTGCCATACATGAGAAAATGTGGATAGTCCAGAGTGTTTCAAATAACATCAGGCCCTTATGGGTAGGCATATGGATCTATGGATCATTCACTGTGTTTCTAATACTCTAGAAATTAAGATGTAAGTTTTCATTAATGACTCCAATTTTCAAGTTCCACTTCTAAGATTTAAGTAGGGAAAAAATATCCTTAATGATGCTATCAGACAAGTTAGTATCAGAAGCATACTTTTCCAATGTTGATAATGCATTAATTTGCTATGAAATAATTAATTTGTCTACAGGAAATCTTATGTTCCACTGGAGGGCTGGCAAATACACTCTATGCTATGATTAAAGTCTTGTTCAATGAGTTGTTTTCCATAATCTGAAGGCAGGATTTCTGGATCTAAACTATTGCCTGAGGTAAAGAATGCTTTGATTAGCACTATGATAGCAGCAGGCTCCTAAGAGTGTATATTCTGCCCTCTGGTTTTTTAAACTGTTCTCCCAACCCCCAACAGTCCCCAATTCTGTGATAACCAGATTTCAGCTGAGCTGTGCAACTACACAGAGAAATTAAAAGGGTGGCAACTGTTGGCCTTACACTGCACTGGTGCAGCCTCACTTCAAGTACTGGGTGCAGTTTTAGTCAACACGGAGCAAGAGGAGCACAAAAATATTGGAGAGTGTCCAGAGGAGGGCAACGAGGATGGGGAAGGGTCTGGAGGATAAGTCAAATGCGAAGAGGCTGAAGTTCCTTGCTTTGCACAGGAGAAGAGGAGAATGACGGGAGACGTCATTGCGGTCTATGGCTTCCTGATGAGGGGGAGTGAAGGGACAGGCGCTGATCTCATCTCTTTGGTGACCAGGGATAGAACGTGAGACAGGGAAGGTTTAGGTTGGGTATTGAGAAGAGGTTCTTTAATGAGAAGGTGGTCAGGCAGTGGAACAGGCTCCCCAGGGAAGTGGTCACAGAACTGAGCTCGACTGAGCTCAAGAAGCATCTGGATGATGCACTCAGTCTCATGCTCTGGCTTGTCTGGCCCTGTGTGGAGCCAGGAGTTGGACTTGATGATCCTTATGGGTCCCTTCCAACTCCGGAGATTCTGTGATTCTATGATTCAATCTGCAGTCTGCAAGCCCAAAAATTTGGAGAGTCATTGATCAGGCCAGTATGTTCCACAGAACTTATAGGTTACCACTGGTTTAAGTTAGATGGCATTATTTCACTTTGTGGCCATCTCCACAATTTCCAAAGCAGCATGAGTGATAACAGCCTAAGTTTTCGGCTTGTGGTGTAATTCCATTTAACAAAAAAATGGGCAAGAGAGAAAGCAGCCCAAAATATTATTTTAGGATTTATCATAACCATTTCTAAAATGTGGTGAAATATATTTATTACTTCATATTAGAATCAAGAATGTGTAATAAAAGGTAGAAAATTCTGAAACTAGTTACAAGCCACCTCTGTGAACTTACAGTAGATCTGCCCTAGTGGAAAAGAAATGGAGCTCTTAAAAAAATGCATGTAAGCTACCAAAGTGCCATCACACAAACAAAATTAACTTGACAGACTTGAGAAGAGGACCTGTGTGAACTGCATGAATTTAGCAAGACCAAATGCAAGGTCCTCCACATGCATTGGCACAATCCCAAGCAACACTACAGGCTGGGTGGAGAATGGATTGAGAGCAGCCCTGAGGAGGGCTTGGGGGGTGTTACTTGATGCAAAGCTGAACATGAACCAGCAATACACACCTGCAGCCCAGAAAGCCAACTGCATCAAAAACACCACGACCAGAAGATTGAGGGAGGGAATTCTCCCCCTTTAGTCTTCTTTCCTGTGACCCTACCTGGAGAAATGCATCCAGCTCTGGAGTCCCCAGGACAAGAAAGAGATGGAGCTACTGGAGCGATTCCAGAGGAGGGCCACAAAGATGATCAAAGGGCTGGAGCACCCCTCCTATAAGGAGAGGCTGACAGAGTTGGCATTTGCTCAGCCTGGAGGACAGAAGGTGCTGGGAGGACCATATTGCAGACTTACAGTACTGAAAGGGGCCTACAGGAAAGCTCAAGAGGCGCCATGTACAGGGGCATGCAGTGATAGAACAAGGGGTAATGAGTTTAAACTAAAAGAGGGTAGATCTAGATTAGATAGCATGAAAAAATTATTCTCTATAATGGTGATGAGACACTGGTACAGGTTTCCCAGAGAAGCTGTGGCTGCCCTCTCCCTGGCAGTGTTCAAAGCCAGGTTGGATGGGGCTTTGGGCAACCTGGTCTCGTGAAGGGTGTCCCTTCTCCTGGCAGGAGGGTTGGAACTGGATGATCGTTGAGGTCCCTTCCAACCCAATCCATTCTTTGATTCTATGAAAACTAAGCCATGAACATGTATTGCTCAGAGATTACTTCTTTTCTGCCTCTGTAGCTTAAGCTCCATGCTACATGAAATATTGTTGTTATAAAAGAAAGTTAGCTGGGGATGGTTTGTGTGTCTGTGTTTGTGTTAGTATGATTTTTAAATATTACTCCCAACACTTCAGTCAGGAGATTGATCTTTTCTGTCTAGTCTCTGGTTCAACTCTGACAAGATAACCATGCGAGCTTTAAAAGTTATCAATTTTATTTTTTATTGCTTTGAAGAAAGAAAAAATGGAGAATGGAAGAAGAGAAAGAGCAACAGCACAGTGTTTGATGCAACATAATAACTAAACAGTGTTAAATGTCATTAGCATTCCAGAAATATTTGTGGCCTTTCATGCTCTTAAAAAAATGAATCTACATAAGCAATATTTCCTCTTGAGAACAATACCAACAACCTTTGATTTATCAGGGAAATGGTCACAAATGTGACATGAAAGTGGGATTAACTTTGTTTTCATGCCCAAAACTCATATTTCAATACCATGAACATATTACTCCCTTACATAACAAATAATACAATTTTCTGATGATTCCAGTGAAACTGTTAATCAACCATAATGTTTGCTCCACTATTTCAAAGCATGTCTGAAGGTCATACAACCGTTCTCTCATGTAGATTTAAACAAATCAGCTGAAATATCATTAACAGAAAGCCAGGCACAGAGCGAGAGCAACAGATGCACTATAAATTCCTGCAGAACCAATAGAAAAAGAATTTACAACGCAAAGGGAAGGAAAAGAGCAGAATTACCCGGGGGATGATAAGAATCTAATAAATGAAGGAATAAATAGTGTTTATTACCAAAGGTATAAGCCTGAAGATCTTAAGGAAAAAGTGATTATTAAGAAACAACTGAGAAAGGAGATAGTGTAAATCTTTCATGAATATAGGAGTTTATTTTGTGGCAGGAAATAACATGTAAAAAGAGAGTGACGTAAGAAACATTTGGTACAGTCAGAGGAGCTAAGAAATAAACTGAAAGAAATAATATGATAAAGGAATGGTGAGGGTCACAAGAGGCATAGTTGGCATGCCGAGAGATGGGAAAGGAAAGAGTGGAAATAGAAGCAAGAGAAGCGAATAAATATTTTAATAAAACTCAGAAATCTATTAGAATCTTTTTTGCCCTGAAAATCTTTTCCCAGAATATAAGGTTTCATTTTCATTAGATTTTTCAATTAAAAATATTGGCTTTTTTCAGATAAAAAAAGAGCTTTTCTTAAACAGCATTTCCCCATAATTTTCTGCTGGTCCTTATGGAAAACCGTTGCCAGCCTCACGTTACATCTGTTTTACTACCTCACCATGAAGATGGACTGTGCAATTCAGTGCAGACTATCAAGCCCATCTGAAATACTGTGTGTTATGACGGCTCCATGTATAAAGGTCCACGTTGCCAACAATATCTGTGCTGGTTTAAGAATTACTTGTGTAGGACAGGTCAGGATTTACATTGTGATTACATTTTGGTTTGCAGTTTGACTTGAGGGATTTGCTTCAGACTTCTAAGAGCTTAAAAAGCTGCACCGTTTCTTTGTATCGTGCTGGCTCATCTAAACTCCTTCTTAGCAGTCTTTGCCAGGAGAACATGAGCTGTTAGGACCAGCAGGACAGCTGAGTAAGAGGTGCTAGTGAAAAATAAGTTTGGGCTATGAGATTCTGCAGATACGAAGAAAAAGAACAAGCCAGTGGATAAGAGTCCACTGGACCAAAGTCAAAGACCAGGAAGATCTAAGGCTGGAACAGTGGCTATAGGGAAACAAACCCTCAGAGCAGCGCTGTAGGGAATGGAAGGCTCTTTCCTGGTCTTTAAAATACTGCCTTTAAAGATGTTCCTAAGAAATCCTTTAGAAAAGGACAAAAAATAGACCAACAGGGGATTTATCAGAAGTATTAAACTCATTTTACTCAAAACATAAAATAATCGGTAGATTGGAACAGCTTTCTGCCAAGCTCCTCTACTGGAACAGCTAATGAATAACCTACTGTGTTGCAAATCTCTCATCCTCCAGAATGTTTTACATCAGGAATGACTGCTAATAAAATGAGAAGAAATAACATCTATTTTCAGAGAAGCTATTATCTGGGTAGAAGTAGTCAATACAATTTAAATGTTAAAATAAAACACACACACACAAAATAAAACAAAACCCAACAACAAAAAAAATCCCACCAAAACAGAAAGGGATGTTAAAATAAAGGAATCTAAGCCAAATGTCTCCAACTTGAGACAAGTTAATCTCAAGAGAATATGTTCTGTCAGTCTCGTGAATTCTTCCCGTCTGCTTTTACACTCACTGAGTAGCGTAAAAGAAGGATGCCTTCTAGGACGAACAGATTTGGACAAAATACATTTCCTCCTACAGCATTAAGTAACTTCCAACATTCAATAAGCACATTAGTGAAATGCCAAAATGAAAGGGCCTCACCAATTATTCCCTAGGAAGAGAATTAAGCCTTCATGCTTGGCTCTGGCAACTTTTAGTTGACACAGTGATACAAAGTAAACACAAATCTTCCCTAAAAATCCCATTATGTTTCCCGAGGCCCCATAAATCATACAGCAATTACTATTATTTGCTTAGAATTTTGGGATAGCAACTGAAACCAAGGCCTCTTTGTCCTAGGCACAGACCAAGTAACAAAAAAGTCAACTACATTCTTGTTCTCTGTAAGAAGGATTTTTCAGCCCAGCATACCTGTAGGTTGGGTTTTAGAGTTTCCATGTGGGAAGCAGAAGACTTCATAAGTCTTCATGTAGAGGCTATGCAACAATGCTCCAACAAGAAATCCAGCAAGTGTAGCTGATTTGAAAGAGTCATTAATTCCAGAACCTTGCTAGCATAAGATCAAGAGCATGGAGAACTGAATACTAACCCCCAAATTTAGGATCAAGCCCAGAACTGAGGACTGAGCCCCAAAAAGTCAAGTACTGCTATTGTGAATTTTCTGCATCCAAAGAAACTGCCATAATAAGCCTGTGTAATATTGACTGCACCTTAACTGCCTGCATCCAGAAAACATTTTCAGGTATCAGCAATACTGCCTGAGGTCATCAGTATGATCTAGAGGACTCCTTTGGAATTAGAAATTTAGCAGTCTAGCCTGTTTAGCAATTCAAACAGTGTGAAATAGCCAGAAGGTGTGATTTCTTTAGATTAATAAAGAATAACCCAAAGGACTCCGAAGTCAAAGCACAACTAAAGAACCAGTCAAAGCTTCACCACTTCATCTCATCAGACTTTTGACAGTACGTCCTGAGAGAGACTATTTTATCTTCAAAGTGACACAGAGCCTTAAGTTTTGTTCGCTGAACCAGGAATCTGGTGCAGAACCAACTGCACTCACATAACCAATATTGAAATCCATTGTAAATACTGACAGGATTATACTGACCCTCAAAGGGCACAGTATCTTTCAAGTTTTTTGGTGGGTTTGTTGTTTTTTTTCCTTTGCATTAGAGACATTTCTGAATAACTAAAACTCTACATGCCAATGCTCTGTTGTAATTCCTCTGACTTAAATAAGTTCTGACTAGTTATAGACCTGACCCTAGAGATTTACTTCTCTCTTGTACATGGTTTATTTACAAGTAAAACTATGTAAAAGGAGCTTTTAGCCTACAAAAAACCTCAAGAAAATCTTGTCACATCCCACTTCTACAATTGTCTTTTCCTCCCCATCAGTCTGTGAATGCCTTAACCCTCATTTTATAGCCTCTGTCTCCCTCCCTCAATGTTGTGGTTGTAGGATAGCCCCATGTCCTAGTAATGCTAGAGAATGTTGCCAGAGAAAAATGTCCCAAATCTCAATTTCCTTCTTGGCCGGTATGTAGCAGAATCATTGCAAAGCAAAGCGTGTTCCAGTTCTGGTACAGAGGCTTTTATCCTGTGCTTTCTCAGTAAATTAAGTACAAATTAACAACGGGTACTGACTGATGCCATAATAAGTGATTTACAAATTTTAATTGAACATTATAGCATCCCTGATAACTCAATTCAAGGCTGGTTGTTTTTTTTTTTAACAGCTTTGGCCTTAATTCAGTAATGTAATTTAACAAATTAAAGCTTTAAAGCATAAAAGTTTAAGCTAAAATCAATAAGAGTCTCCACACACATAAAGCTATGCACATGTGTAAGTGAACTACAGTCTGCACAGGAGAAATAAGGGCCTCTGCTAAAAGTCACAGATGCCCTGTACTTCAGAAAAAGTGATCTGTATTACTCAAAATCCAACATTCAGCAGCATCACTCACTACTTATAGAGCACAAGCCTTAAATATTTGCAGGAAAATGATTAATTTATCACTCTCAACTAGAATGTATGATTAATCAGAAATAAATGGAGTATCTTGCTTTCTTAAATTTCAGACAGTGAATAAAGTGCTGACTCCCATCAGTCATTACATTCATTTGTCTGAGAGATGCTTAGTATGAGAGAAGAAATGTCCTCTTTGAGCTATTTTCTAAAATAGCTATTATAGACATATTCAAGTGCAAAACAGACATCAGAATAACATCAATAATAGCAAAAAATGTATCTTAATCTCTTTATCATTTCAGCTTCAGTTTCTTAATATTTTCACTGTATTCACTACTCTTTCTTTTCACATCACAATAATCCAGCTTACTTATCAGGAGATTTTTCCAAAAGGCATATCCTATGTCCTTGCCAATTCAGAGTCACCTGGTTTTCTTCCCCTGGGGAAGCCAGCAAGACCTTCTGGGGCTCTATCTGTCATCCGAGGGCAATGAAAATGCCACTCCAAGGCTACCTCTGGCTATTGCCTTGGTGCTGAGGTGCAATGAGTAGCAGTAAGCAGGCATCTACCTGCTGGGGACATGACTCTTGGCTTGTGTTCTGTCACTTAAGCTCATTCTACATAAGACTAACTTCTCATTCTGAAACATGGCCTTTCTCTTTTTAAGTCTTATTCTTTCATTTAGTTTTAGACAAGCTGCCCTTCTATCCCTGAAAACTCAGTCTGTGTTTAATCAGGAGAAAAGAGAACAAGGAATGAGGAGTAAAGCAGCACATCATACTAGACTACACTAAAAAAAGCTGTATAGATTGTCTCCTTTAATGAATAATGAATCACAAGTACAAGTCTATTTGGAAATTCTCCAGCAGGTCATTCCCCTACCCTCAATGACAATACTACTGGGATAAGAAGTTACAGCCAACAATGTCATGGAGATCAAAACAGCCTTAAATAATGTTGACTTCTGTGTTTTCAGCTCAGACATCAGCTTCTGGATACAATGAATTGTCACTGAGCAAGAAACAGACCTGTTTCAGGATACTGGATCTTTTGTGGGCAAACAACTCCTTCAATAAAAAACCTCAAGCAACACTACTTCAGACAAATTCTGCATGAAATATCTCAAAACTATGAGGTCATAAAAAAAATCATAACCCTATAAATAAACAGCCCTTGTTCACTACAATGTAGTAATGAATGTACCTCAAAGAAGATGTTGCATACAGGAAAAGCAAAGATGAGAAGTTAGCAACAATTTTAGGGGAGCATTAAAATTTATACAATAATGCCAAGTCTGAGAAAATGATATGACCATCTGCTTGCTTGTATAATTCTTCCATGGGAATTCATGAAAAAACTACACCTTTTCTAGGCTTCAGAAAACGAAATCCCCTTACCATCTTCTTTTTCCTTATCTGTAATCCAGAGTTTCTTGCCCTATGTCAAGTGGCTTGAACCATCAGCATATATTTTTTATGAGACTATATAAGCAGTTGAATTCTACCTAATGTGGATAAGACAGGATTCCCTGTCTGTCAAAACCAAGATGCTTTGTACAACATCCTTTCAGACTCTCTCCACCACATTGCCCAAGTCCGTGCTAGAAGGTTTAAGCTTTCAAGGTCTGGAGGATGACTACTTGGGTTGCAGCCCTAGGAATGGATAGATGAAATCACTGATCTTCTAGTCTTAATGTGACATCAACCAGTTACTTGGACTGCTTTCTGTAAAAGGTACATAACATCACCTTTTTCTAGGTAGAGATCTGTGTTTCACTTGCTGGCATTTCTGACACATGTATTAGTTTACTGTGAACCAAGGAAGATAGAAATTTGTATGAAGCAGGCTGAAACTGTTGCTGGCAAATTAATATCATTTAGTAGGAATGTAAATGACAAATTTTCTCCCTTTATATATCATCACAACATCCAAGAATAATGGAAGATTATTCAGCTTTTTAAAAATGTTTTCAAATACCTTCCTTTAACATAAAAACTTTTGAAGTATGTAGACATTTTGTCCCTTCACTTTCAGAAGTTAGATAATAAGTAAAAGGGAAAATGGAAGAGGGGACCAAGAAAGCTGGTTAATATTCAAGGACACCTCCTCCAATCTCAGAAGCAATACATCCTAACAAAAGGAAGCCAGGCAAAAAAACCTGGAGGCCTTCGTGGATGAACAAGGAGCTCCTGAGCAGATTCAAACACAGTAAGGAAGCCTACAGAGGGTGGAAGCAAGAGAAGGTAACCTAGAACTGTCTAATGTAGGTAGAGAAACTGTCCAAGCAGCCAGTGATCACGTAAGTAAAGCTAAAGTCCTGATAGAATTAAATCCGGCCAGGGACATCAAGGGCAACAAGAAAACACTTCTATAAGTGCATCAGTGATAAAAGGAAGATGAGGGGAAGATGTGGGCCTCCTCCAGAATGAAATAGAAGACCTGGTTACCCAGGATGTGGAGAAGGCTGAGGTAGCCAAAGACTTTTTGCCTTAGTCTTCACCAGCAAGGGCTCTAGCCACATCACTCAAGTTGCAGAAGGTAAAGGCAGGGACTGAGAAAATGAAGAACCATCCCACTGTAAGAGAAAATCAGGTTTGAGACCATCTAAGGAACTTGAAGGTGCACAAGTCCATGGGCCCTGATGAGATCCATCCACAGGTCCTGAGGGAATTGGAGGCTGAAGTTCCTATGCCACTCTCCACCACATTTCAGAAGTCATGGCAGTCTGGTGAAGTACCATCTGACAGGAGAAGGAGAAACATAACTCCTATTTTTAAAAAGGGAAAAATGGAAAACCTGGGGAACTACAGATTGCTCAGTCTCAACCCTGTGCCTGGCAGTATCATGGAGAAGATCCACATGGAAATTGTGCTCAGGCACATGGAAAGTATGGAGAGGATTGGTGACAGCCAGCATGGCTTCACTAAGGGAAAATTGTGCCTGAAAAATCTGGTGGCATTCCACAATGCAGTTACAGCACTATTGGATAAAGGAAATGACCAACATCATCTACCTGGAGTTCTGCCACGTATTTTATATTGCCCCCTGCATGACATCTTTGTCTCTAAATTAGAAAGGCATAGATTTGGTGGATGGACCACTCAGGGGATAAAGAATTGGCTGGTCACACATGAAGAATTGTGGTCAATGTCTCAATGTCCAAGTGGGTATCCTCAGGTGACCCTCAGGGCTTGGTACTGGGACTGGCACTGTTATAACATCTTTGTTAGCACGCACGCTCAGCAAGTCTGCCAACACCACCAAGCTATGTGGTGAGGTCTACAAGTTGGACAGAAGGGATGCCATCCAGAGGGACCTTAACAGGCTTGGGAAGAGGACCCGTGTGAACTGCATGAATTTAGCAAGACCAAATGCAAAGTCCTGCACATGCAGTGGCACAATCCCAAGCACAACTACAGGCTGGGTGGAGAATGGATTGAGAGCAGCCCTGAGGAGGGCTTGGGGGGTGTTACTTGATGCAAAGCTGAACATGAACCAGCAATACACACCTGCAGCCCAGAAAGCCAACTGCATCAAAAACACCACGACCAGAAGATTGAGGGAGGGAATTCTCCCCCTTTAGTCTTCTTTCCTGTGACCCTACCTGGAGAAATGCATCCAGCTCTGGAGTCCCCAGGACAAGAAAGAGATGGAGCTACTGGAGCGATTCCAGAGGAGGGCCACAAAGATGATCAAAGGGCTGGAGCACTCCTCCTATAAGGAGAGGCTGACAGAGTTGGCATTTGCTCAGCCTGGAGGACAGAAGGTGCTGGGAGGACCATATTGCAGACTTACAGTACTGAAAGGGGCCTACAGGAAAGCTCAAGAGGCGCCATGTACAGGGGCATGCAGTGATAGAACAAGGGGTAATGGGTTTAAACTAAAAGAGGGTAGATCTAGATTAGATAGCATGAAAAAATTATTCTCTATAATGGTGATGAGACACTGGTACAGGTTTCCCAGAGAAGCTGTGGCTGCCCTCTCCCTGGCAGTGTTCAAGGTCAGGTTGGGTGGGGCTTTGGGCAACCTGGTCTGGTGAAGGGTGTCCCTTCTCCTGGCAGGAGAGTTGGAACTGGATGATCATTGAGGTCCCTTGCAATCCAAACCATTCTTTGATTCCAGAGATCTAAATTAGGCCACCTCTTTGTTTTAGCTAGATAATGCCTTTTAGTGATTATGTGGCATAAAGAACACTGGCAATGAAGCTCCATTGCATTAAATCATCTCCTGAACACACAGAAAATACATTTGAAGATAATGAATCCTATCTTACCGTCCTACAGAGTAGCCATGCTTTCACATCCTTCTCTATTTAGACAATATTGTTCCATGCCATCAAAACAAATAAATTTACTCACATACATGAATTATGTATTAAACTTCTTAGACTGATTTGCACATAAAGAAAGAAAATTATGTTTGAAGCCAACAGTATAAATTGCCTTTTCTGAGGTTTTATGCTAAGCTCTAGAGATTTATCACTTGAAAAGTGGCTCTTTTGGTCATATTTATTGACCTTAGACTAGAAAAAATAACTTTCTTTTAAAGAGTTTTTCCTCCTAGTAATTTGAACAGCCACATAAAATGGCAAAGTTCCATCTCATTTTGTGTAATGCTAGCTATCTTTCTCTGGTGCTGCAGTGAGGTAAGGAAATATTTATCTATTTTGATTATCCATTGTTGAATAAAAGTTCAAATTCGGTGCTGTAAATTCACTAGGGTACTTATCAATGATCTGCATATTTCACATTCTATACCACTGATGTAACCATGCTTAGAAGAGAGAAGAAACAATTTCAATATGTATTTAAAGAAGTCTCCGTGTACAGTGTCACTGCACAGAGAAACAACAATGTGGTTCCGTAGTACTGTGCTCCTTTGCCACACAACCTAGAGAGACCACACCAATGTCACAGAAAAATTGAAAGAAGATGGAAATATTGCCTTGAAGATATTTTTTTGTTTTAATCTAAAACATAGCTTAAAGATATTTGCAAAGAGTTATATGTGCAGTCTTGAGTTACAGCTCCTAAATTTTAAATGGCGTGAGTACGGACATAAAAATCAGTGCTGACAATATAGCACAAGCAGGTGTGGTACATGATAAAGTCGTGTAACATCTCTGGATATTTAAGTTTTCACATCTGTCAAGGAAAGAGCAATCCAGTCTTTTTAGGATCACTTTGAAGAGATGAGAACCTCTCCTTGCTCCCTTTCTCCATGACCATTTCCACTCCCTTACCTTTCTTGTCTCTTCACTGGTATTTAATCACAAGAAGCCAGCTGAGGCTATATTGTACTAAGACTTCATTATTTTATTTAAATTCTGAACAGTACAGTTTCAGGTGCTACCAGCTGACACTGCATTATCCCAACTAATTATTAATGTTTTATACATTGCTATTTGTGGGTTTATTGCCTGTACATTATCCTGCTCAGTCACACACGGTGGTGGTCTCTCTGGGAGGACCAAACTAAAGCTGAAGTCCATATTCTGATTTAACAACCCAGTCAGTCTTAACAAGTCTTGAGATGGATTTGTGTAAAATCTAGAGTCTCATAATTTCTCCCTGTCATTGGGAAAACTCCTGGGTTACAAATTTTTAAGTTTTGGTAAAAAAGGATGATTTTTTCACAATGTACTCCTAAATCAAAGTTCTGCTTTCCACCAAGTTATCCTTATTAATATGCTGTTCTTGGGAACAATTTATTGACTTCTTTTTGGATACCAGCCTAGGTCTCTGGCAGTTTCTGTATCCCCTTATGCAGACTCTGTTGCAAAGATGTAAAACACTTGAACATTTAATTCTTCCCATCTATGCATTACATTATTTTTACCAATACTGTACAGTCGCAATTCCTGAACACTGGAGGTTTTCTGAAGTCCCTATAGATTCACAAAGGTAACTAAGACAGACTGAAAAGTGCTAGATATTTAAATCCAATATAAAGAATAGGAAAGCTTATTCCAAAAAGCTTCCATCCTATGAATAATACATCAGCTTTTCAAAATACAGACACACTAATAAATTACACATGTTTATCAGCATTCATATTTCTGCCTTTTTTGTTCTTTAATACTAAAGCATGAAGAGTGCAAATTCTTTACTTTGAGTAGAGGTCATTGAGCTGAAAAGGTTGAGTCATAGAGCACATGATGAGACAGACACAATCTATTTGGCCGGAGTTCATTGCTATATACTGATGAAGCTGTATTTCTTTGCATAAATGATGTGCAAAATTCTAATGGCAAACATTTCTTAAGGTGTCCAGTTCAAATTTCTTTCACACAATGAAGGCATTGTAGATTACAAATCAAAATATTATTAAATTAGAAAATAATGTACTTATTGAAGCAGGCTTAAAAATCCTTATTCATACTGCAAATTATTCTCCTTCTTTAGTTCCATAAAATATGAAAGCAAACAAAATTCAAAGGTTTTTAATCATAAACAATTCATATTTTTTTTCACAAACAGGCCATGCTACTTGGCTTTCAAATTTCATTTTCCAAATAAACTATTATAAGTTCTTCGAAATGCAACAAGGAACTGGTTTTAATTTTATATGACATATTATGTGTGTAACAAGATACTACAACAGGTCAGGTTAAATCTAATAATGTAAGATAAGCATCAAAATCACAAAAAGAAGAATGATGTCACTTATGGCTCTTTGCAACTATATTCTATACCAGGTGCCCTATTTTTTGAGGGCTCAAAAATAGTCTTTTTCCAGCAAAATTTAAGAGTAAATTTGTATTTCTCTGCACAAATTCCCTAAAATCAAGGCAGGAGTTTACCACTTCATTTCTTAAGTACCTCAAGTGTGACTAGCAATGTATGAACAGTGAAAAGTCCTCAAGTTCAGAACACGCTTGTGGGTTTTCAGTGTTAAGAGTATGAAAGTGTCAGAAATGCATGTGGCTTTGAATCTGAGAGATCAAAGTGTCAAAAATAACTATTACAAGGGTTTTATATACCTTAAGTATACAGGACCAGATTTCCCTTAAGGTAAACTCATATCACCAGCTTAGTACCTGAGAACCTCATATAACTAAAAAAAAAAAAATAGTACATTCTAGATTGCCAAAGAAAACCACTGTTAAATCTCAATCAAACAAGAAGTCAATGAGGGGATACATTTTGCCATAAATGAGGAAGAGACAGTTTTGGAATTTGACTATTTTACAGGAGCACAAATTGAAAGCAGGATATTAAATGGCAAAAAGACTGTGAAGAACACCTCCTGTCTGTATGGGGTTTTGGACTGTAAGAAATTTCTGTGCATTGTGTAGTCTTACCACTGCTGTTCACTATGTTTTAATATGAACATTAAATTTTCTTTATCCTACATTTCTCTGCTTGTAAATCTCTGTGGCTTGTGAAGCGCTTTGAGCCGAAATGTATTATATTAATGCACTCATCATTCTTACAATGATGGATTTTCTCAGAGTACTTCCTTTTATCTAGATGAATACAGTATGACAGCCAAATTGAGTTCAGTAATGACAGAAGTTTGGGGTTTTTTTGCATTTGTTAGACATCACCTGATGCCAGTGTGCAATTTTGAACTAAAGAGGGCGTGGACAAAACTTTCACCCTTCCTCTTGCACTAGAGTCCCCAAACACCTTGGAGGACTCCTTCAACACTTCCTTTGGGAACCCTGTGCAAGCCTGCTTTGAGTTTGCACGGCAAGATTTTGGTAGTGAGGGAGCTGCAGGGTGGCTTCTGCAAGAAGTTGCTACAAGCTTCCCCTAGGTCTGACAGAGCCAATACTAGCTGGCTCCAAGACGGACCCATCGCTGACCAAGATCTAATTCATCAGCAGTCATGGTAGCGCCTCTGTGATAAGGGGGAAGAAAACAAACTAGTGACAGCTTTTGCAGCCACAGAGGAGTCAGAAGAGGTGAGAAACTCTGCAGACACCAAAGTCAGTGAAGAAGGAGGGGGAGGAGATTGTCCAGAAACCAGACTAGAGATTTCCTTGAAGGATGTGGAGGAACCCATGCTGGAGCAGGTAGGTGCAGTTTAAGGAGGCTGTGACCTGGTGGAAAGTTTGTGCTGGAGCAGGCTCCTGGAAAGACCTGTGGCCCCCATTCCCTGTCCCCCTGTGTGGCTCAGGGGAAGGAGGGAGAAAAATTGTAAGCAAAGATGAGCCTGGAAAGAAGAAAGGAATGGGACTATGTGTTTTACGGTTTGGTTGCATTTCTCTTTATCCTATTCTGATTAGCTTTATAATAAATTAGATTTTTTTTTTTTCTTAAGATGAGTCTTTTTTGCCCATTATGGTGAGATGATCTCTCCCCATCCTTATTTTGGCTCATGAGCCTTTGGTTTTAGTTTCTCTCCTTGTTGAGTTGATGAGGATGGAGTGATTGAGCAACTTTGGTGGGCACCTGGCCTCCAGCCAGAGTGAAGCCAGCACAAACCCCCTGGATTTGGGAGATGCAGAACATAGCAAGATACAGGCTTTCAACATAGTGACTGCATTAATAAGATAATTTCTTCTTTGTCTTTCCTGCTCTGGGTATTTTGACAAAACAGGAAAGATTATGAAAAGGAAAGGGAGCTTCCATTTAAGTCTCAAAAGCAGGAGAAGCACAAGCCCATGGACCTGAGTCTTTCACTATTGTCAAGTTCCAGGGAGTGAAGGGATGAAGTAGTAGAACTGGTTTTATCCCCATCCATTGTAAAACTGGCTCCATAAGCTTCCATTTCCTGTTGTGCTTATGTCCAAGGAGCAAGGATGACCAAGAAACTTCATACTTCAGAAATTTTTCATTAACAATATAAAACGCATCTTTTCCAATATATAGACTGGATTCTACTGCACAATTTTCTCTGCCATATACCTGACTAATGAAATGAAGGTTAAGCAACCATGTTGTTTGTCCAACTATCCATCAAGTCTTTCAAATACCTTTCAGCGTAACAGCTAATTTTAATGAAATTCAAAGGAAGGGGAAGGTGTTGGAGATACTGTATTTCAGAAAGGCTTGTTCACACAGGATAGAAAACATAAGCTGTATTAACACCAAGTTTGAAAGGTTAATTAAATACTGTCTCTGAAAATTAAAAAAAAAAAAGAATCAAAAAACAGAACACAGGAGAAAGCCAGTATGAACGCCTGAACTACAAAGAGGATAAAGAAATTAAATAAATAAATAAATAAATTGAGCTTCCACTTTATTAAACACACAATAATTGAAATACAAGAAAAAAAAAACACGTGGTATTCCCCTAAAGACTGTTCTTGTGTCTTTTTCTTCCCTTCTTCACATAAAACTGAATTTTCCTATCAAAGGAGTATTTAAAAGAACAAAGAAGTTGAAAAAAGAAGAAATATTTCCACATATTGAGTGGGTTCAACCTCTGCAAATGTTTACCAATGGCCACTGACTGAGAGAGGGAACAATATGTCACCAGTGTCCCTGTAACTCAGTAACTGTCAGATAAAGTTAAACATGAAGGACAAGGATCTTAGGATCTGGGAGTCTACCGAGACTACAAGAGATGATGGTATTTCTGATACCAGTCTGAGCCCAGATCTGGCTCACAACCCACCTGCTGAACTGTTCTGTTCTTACAGATTGTGGATGAGATTCAATCAATAACCAACAAGAAAAGTATAAGGTAGGAGAGAAACTATGCTACAGGTGCGGAAGACAGAAACACATATATAAGCTTATATGAAAAGAATGCTATTAATTCAAAATTAGTATGTTTTAGACTAATTGTATAAAACTGAGGTGCTTTATGTACAAGCACATAGGGATATGTAACAATTAATACCTAGATATGCCTCATACTCTAAAAACTCAAGGTTGAAACATGATTAGATATCACTGGTAGCTTTTAGCCAAAACTTCAAAAAAAAAAAAAGCCTCTAATCGTTAAAAAACAGAAATAAAGTTAAAAAGAGAAGCCAAGAAAAAATCCTTGAATCCAAACGTGATGGGTAAAGGCTTTAAAGTCAGTACTGTACAGTCAGTTCCTAATCCCAAAACAGGAGGAGCTCTGTATGCCCTGGCAAACTAACTCAAGCACTTTTATTGTTGAACTGTTTGATGGTACAACACAGGGAACAATTCCTGAAGGCTATTCATGAAGAACTGACTGCTCTAATACCTGGAGGGCTTTTGTCAGAGCTTAATAAATTGTAAATGTAGGAAAAAAGTTAATTCCTTTCTTTTTGTCCTAATTCCTATCATGTTCACTGTTAAACTCATAATCTCATTTTCTTGAGAAATCTAACCATGTTTTTTATCTTAGCTATTTTCTTTACATCTCCAGGTTCTCCTAGCATTAAGCACAAGGGTCTGCTGAGGCCCAGGTCCCAAGAAGAAAATTCCCCTATGTGCCTTCTTATCCTGATCCAGGCTGGCTGTCTTCACCTATTATTCCCTTGGGAATGTACTGTGCCAGAAAAGAAAAAGTGAAAACAGAGAAAAGTGAACTGAGAAGCTTCCTTTATTTGCATCCAAAAACTAATATTGAGTTTTGCCTCTTCTATCTTATCTCATCTTAGAGATGTGATCTTTTTTCAGATCTCACAAGTGGGGTAGATGTTCACTAGCAACAGCTGAACTTCATAAAGACAGCGCGGATGTGGAGTCTACATTGCATATGTGTTCACTGTGGGTTCTGCTGTCTCCTTTTGAATTTTCCAAGCGAATTTCCCAAGAGCAAAGAAAAACGCAACTAAACCCTGCCTATTTTGGTACTATTTTCCACTATCTGTGTCTCTCTGTTGAGCCTAGGAAGAAGGGCTGATGAATAAGGAATCGGAGCTGAGACTAGACACGTAACACCACAGCTGAGTTCTGCAAACGATGGTGGGAATGGGATAAGACACTGTTCAGGCACCGCACGTGCTGCCTTGGAGATAAGCCACCAACGACAGATGACTGCACTGGGAAGATCCACAGCATCTTTGTGTCTGTGTGGTACCTTTGTTCAGCAGTGCCGCTGCAGTTACATCATGCACTGCTGTGGCAACAGCAGATGACAGAATGGCTACCCCTGGTCAGAAGAAAAGTCATGGAACTATTTCTGGAATTGTTGCAGCTACTGGGTTTGCAATAATGAGCTTGTATTGTAAGGCACATTGTGAACTGACAATGGCATAGTGGTGACAGAAAAATTCTGTCTTGTAGAGAAGGCTTCAAACCAAGAAGCCAGATTCATACAGACCTGACACTAGGAGTAAAGAGCTCCTGCCAGTCTGAGGACTTCTGGGAAAGATGTAAAAGGTAAGGAGCCACAACCTTCAGAGTGTTGAGGACATGACAGACTTCTGGAGTTTCATGTTCCCTGAGAGAATTTTGATGAAGATAAATAACAGTCTTCAGAGGAGCAGCAGCCTGAACTGCAAGTGGCTGTTGGCAGGACCTTGCTTCCAGTCCTGGTAGTAAAGCTAAACTGAAAAGCTTCCCATAGTCTTAGAGGAAGAGAAACCGATTGCTTCGTCAAGATTTGTTGGTTGCTTTCTACTTGTCGTTTTTCTCTGATTTTTTTTCTTTTTCCTTTGCTAGAGAAGAACTCCCAAAGGCATACAAACTCCTAGGAGACTCAGCTGAAGAATTAGGTTAATTTTTAATACCTGGTGAAGGCATGTCTGGTGCAGATGACAAGAAATGTCAAAACTGTCTGCTGCTTGTGATGCAAGGAGCTATGTCCCAGTCACCAATTTTTTAGTTATCATGACTTCTGCCAGAGGGTCTCTTAACAACAGATCCAGAAAGTATGTGAGGAAACAATAACAAGAGTTTCTGATCTCTTTTCTCTTGTGTGAAAAGGGAACTGGGGCTTTTAAGTCTTAAGAAAAGGAGGCTGAGGGGAGACCTTTTCACTCTCTACAACCACATGCAAGGAGAGTGTACAGAGGTGGGGGTCAGTCTCATCTTTCAGGTAACTAGAAGAAAACGTTTTCAAATTGCACCAGGGGAGATTCAGGTGAGATGTCAGGAAGAAATTCTTTCCTGAAAGGGTAGACAAGTATTTGAACAGGCTGCCCAGGGAGGTGGTGGAGTCACTATCCCTGGAGGTATTTAAAAGGCATGTAGATGTTGTGCTTAGGGACATGGTCTAGAGGTGGACTAGGCAGGGTTAGGCTGCCAGTGGACTCAGGTAATCTTAAAGGTCTCTTCCAACCTAAGTTATTCCATGATTAGATTCAGTATTAAGTCTCAGAAGTGGCATTCCTCAGTATGTGAAATGCAGTCTCCTTTCTAGTTCTGCCAACATTAGATGCAATGGGTGCAATGTGTCTCCTTTTGACATATTTTATGATTAATAAAATCAAATGAATTATGGAAGTGACCATAATCAGGTAATTTCCCTGTTCACTCACAGAAATACTTGTCTCATAGGGGAATGCATGGACTAACTATATAAACAACCCAGTATCCTCTTGTTTTTTCCTTAAAAATACATTCCTTTTTTTAACTGAGTTTTATACTCCAGTTTCTATGTGCTTTCATTAATTTACGGAACTTACTAGTCAAAGGCATCTTCTTAAAACATTCACTAAGCTGATATGTTAAATGGTATCATTTATCACTGTCAAGCATGCGAAATTTTGGACACACTATCTACAATGTAATCTCCATTTTTACATGATTCTTCTTTTAATAAGATTTTATAATCTCTTTGCCTATAAAACCATAGCTCAACAAAAATATGCCAGAGATTATTCTGCTATGTGGCCCAGCAAAGCTTCTGAAGAGAAAAATCTCTTTGTCTGTTGCAGGTACAGTTCTAACTCCTTAGGAGCTGATGGAAAATTCAGGGAACCAATCCAAAACCCAAGTGTTTCCTCTTAAGAGTCCCTGGCTATGCCTTTACGGCTGTGATCAAGCAGTGATGAACAGTGGCTCCAGCCTGTTAACTCCTGGTTGTCCTGGGACCATTAGTGATTTTATATTCCAAGCATGTCTGGCTACATGCTCTGTATCTACCTGTCAGGCGAGTCAGCTGGAAGGAAGTCCTGTGTAGGACCCAGAGCCACAGATGTTGCTTGAAGAGCTGCTGCCTAAACCAAACAACACAAAAGTTGCAGAAATACGGGGGCGGGAGCAGGTGGGAGTCTGAGATACTCTGACACAGGGAGCCCACAGAAGTTTCTGCATATATCTCTGATACAGCTAAGTGAAAAGCTTGTGTGCTAACCTGGCATTTTCAGTGATGAAGCAGGTAGATAAATAACAGGATTACAAAGCAGTATGACTTCCACAAGAGAAACAAAAACCCAAACACATTTTCCTGTTCCCTCGGGCTGTATATTAGCATGCATAGGTACTGTCAGACACATACAGGAGTACAATTCTGTTACAAATGGATATCCTGTTCCTAAGTTCAGATGATCTTTGTGACCTCTTATGGGATAAAATTCCAAAGCCCAAGACCTATTGCAGAAATTGTTCTAGCCCTCCTCCTACCCCATCTGGACTGATTGAACCCCACTACAACAGTTTCTTTCTAAGTGCCCACAGCACATTGATAAAAGTGGCTTTGAGCCACAAGGCTAGTATTTTACCGGTGTGATTGAAGGTGTGGGCATAGGTTATTTCTCTGACATATCTAATATAGGGCTGATTGTACCTTAAAAGTGTAGCAGCCATTTGCTACGTAATCATGAGTCAGCTCTCATTGACTCGTTGAGTACAGTTCATCATTTTCCCAGAAAGAAATCATCTTTCAACAGCTGCAGAAATCTCACAGTAGCTTCTGACCTAAAAAGATGTATTTGTGCCCATCATCCTATGCTAGAGTGCACATGGCAATGATAAACAGGATATATATTTCTTTCCAACACACTTTTCAAACTACCATAATTAGTACCCATAAAAAGGACTAAAGTAGCAATTAACTAAATAATGCATGTTGCTCATCAAAAAAATATACGTTTTCTAAAAGTGACTCAAATTAAACCCTTTTTCACCACTTATTTCATCATGCTGCAGGTTACTCATCCATCAAGCAAGAAACCATCATGTACAATCCCAGATACATAACTTTACTTTTGAGAGTTAGAGCACTATCTTATACAGCAATACCTGACCACTCAAATACTGCTCAGTTTTACTCTGCTAAATGGCTTATGGGTTGTCTTCATTAATTCATGCCAGGTCAATCTAGTTGATTCAGTGCTTTTGTTATCAATAAAAGTTCCTGGAAGCTAAGGGTGCTCAGCACCTTGAGAACATTGCTCAGCTAGACAAACCTTTTTAATTTTCTACTATAGTAACAACAGCCATCTGGATCTCTGCTCTCTGCTGCTTTTAACACCATATACGTGGGACACCACACTCAGAACTGGAGTCAGTCAGTTGTTTTATTAAGAACATTTGGAAGCAGACTGATGAATGCAAGCTCTTCTTCTCCATCTCTTGTAGGAGAGATGTATCTGACAACATGTCTTCTGTTAAACATAAATTAAAAGGGTTTACATTGCTAACTTGTGATATTTTGAATTAATCTGGGCGCTACAGATGAAGCACAACTCCTGGTTTCGAATTGCTGAGGCACCGTAGCCTATTTCCATCACTTCAGGAACTGGTTCAATGCTTACAGTCATGCCAACAATTGAACACTCACACTGCAGGAGATGAAGCATGAGGAAAACACAAAATGCAGTTGAATTACAGGGGAATGTCGTCTCTCGTACACAGTGATTAATTGTCAATAACAAAATTAACAACAAGGAAAATATGGCTGACATATAGCTCTTTCTGAAACTTTATCACACAATGACTCCAGTGTGTAAAGGATGTGAAGCATCATGTGTTGAGAGCTACAGTATTGAGTCCACTGGTATGCTCATGCTCTGGTTTTGCCCAGATTCTAAAGGATACTACTGAATAACATGAGAAAGGCAAAAATGGCTCTGGTCCACATTGTCCCCTCTCCCAACAGGACAATTCAAACCCATAGGACCAACACCCACACCTGAATATTCATCCTGAATCTGGCAACACTGTCTGTCCTGAATTCACTTCTGGTGAAACCTCCTCCATGAACAGCATGGAGAATGACTATCATCTCTCCATCAAAAGCTGTTTAAGAATATACTAGAAGAAATGCAGATCATGCATCGGCCTTGACACAGCCCTCACACTTAAGTGTCACAGGAGCTGAGTGTTTTGGGTGGTGTTTTGAAAGCATGGAAAGGTGGACAGGCATTCAGCCTGGAAAGTCATTTAAATTCTTGACTCTCTGGAGCTTCTCAAGAGACCCAGCTGATGTACAAATGATTCCCTTGTTGAATCCAATTGCAAATACAGTGTAGGCAGGAGGTAAGTGCTTATCTCCTCATAACAGGAATCCAGGAAGCTTTCAGGCTAGGAAAAGGGATGCTTAGTAGGTTGTGCAGTCCTGGAAAGCAAAGTTGCTGGATTGCTGCCTGGGTTGGGTTTTAGCCTCCAAGGCATTGTAGTGCACTAGATTTTACTTTCTATTCAAGCATCTGAACCCCAAACAGTTCTGTAAGACTGAGGAAATCGAATCCCCTGATAGAAGGAAGGAGTGATCTCAAATTATGATTCAGTAAACCCAAGATGAGTTTTTCAGTTTATCCTTGAAGTGCAGACAACTCCATTTATGTTTATTAATTCTAATTTAATTTCTAGACCAGAAAAGGTCTATGGTGCACACAAAAGTATTTCTGGTAGTATGATTCTGTTTCATGTTCTATGATCTATAGTTCTACATTAATATTCTAAGGCCAGAAATAGGCCTTCCAGAAAATCTTTCAATTTCATATAGCAATCTGCTCTGTTACAAAATAATCGTATTTACAACTTATCCCACTGAACAAGAAAAGTTACAGCACTGTAAATACATCAACTTCCATCACTCAGATCGAAAAAAGAAGAAAAAAATCTCTGCAGGGAAGGCTACACAACTATGAGTTAGAGAACTGTGCCCTTTATATAATAAACTTAAATCCACTTCTTTATAAAAAAGAAAAAAGATAAAGGAATATATACCAGAAAGTAAGAAATTTCATAACTAAAAATAAAACAGACACAATATGCACAACAAGGCACTGCCTCCATACTGAAAGTCATTAAGGGTTCCTGAAAGGCTGTTTCCTCCACTTAATTCTGAAAGGCCATGACATACATGCTCTAATGCAAGTAACATTGCTGTTTGAGTTCAAGGCACGTGAAAACATTGCATATAGATGTCCACACTTAAATAAAACTACGATCACTCTAGTTATAGTCCAGATAAGCATCGTTTCCAGTAACAGAATTTGCAATGAATTAAAAAACCCACAAAACCTCAAAATTATATATTTTTTTTAAAATACATTTAGTCTTGGCTCTATGATCATACATATACACAGATATACTCAGCAGAGAAATACCAAGAGGAAAAAAAATATGCTATTTATCTTTTTCAGTGTTCAGGAATGTTCTCCCTTGAGAAAAGTTTCAGTAGTTGCCTGGTATTTATTTAAAATCACTGAATTAGTAATAGGAATTACCATACTTACTAACCAGCCTTTCAAAGAGGAAAACACATTAGAAATCTCAAGCAGGTTAGTGCTGAGCACTCTGACTCAACACACCAACTAGTTCCTTTTCTGTGCATTGGTACCCCAGGCAAGAAGGAGAGCTGGGGCCTCCTGGGGTCTGCTGGCTAGGGTGGGCAGCGTGGACAGGATGAGACTCCCAGGATCTCCACAGCACCTCGCAAGACTCCAAGGGGACAGGGACACCGAGGAGACCTTGGGGGTGACTGAAGGTTATGAATTATCTTCTTTGAGAGAAGAAGAGGTACGGGAGGAGTCCTCATTCTCCAGGAGATAACTACCACCAGTGACTCAGCTGCAAGCTAGAAAATGCTATGCACACAAAGAATTAGAAAGCCATAATTATTAGTGTGGTATCTCTAAAGGAAATGCCAGAGAAACTCTAAAGCTTTTCCTACCCTGTAAGCAAAGCAAAAGCTCCTGCAGCCTCTATCATATTTCCAGAATATTGTCAGTCTTTTGGCAGCAATACAAGCATCCATCCCATTGCATGCGCGTAGTGACAGCATGAGTGTGCAAATACCAATGACCTGATCTTGACAGATGTTAAGTCTTCTCTCACTGACCAAAAAAGAATCACAGAATCACA
>VZTU01018848.1:6765-20589 GCA_013400835.1 Zapornia atra
TGAGCTAAAGAAGAGACCAATCCCAGCTGGATGTAAGAGCACATCCTTAGAAATCCTTTCCCTCGGGCTAACGCATTTACTTGCTTTCTTTTCTCCCTCTAGCTTCCCATGACATTCGCAAATAAAGCTGTTCCACTATTTGTGGAAAAGTTCCCTCCGTTCTCCTCCCCCCTACTTTTTGCTTTGATTATAATTTCAGAGCCAAGAATGTTGGGAACAGAAAACCCACACAAATAATTAACAGAAAACCCCCACAAATAATTAACATTTGTCAACAGGAACCATTATGCTGCCGGGTGCAAAGCAAAATTGCATTTGCTACTGAAGAAATCAAGTATGTCCTGAGGAGGGGTGAAATTAATGGTGTTTCAAAAGTGACTGTGATACTGATTTTTTTTTTTTTTTTGAAGAAATAAATAATATGAACAAGCTAACTTTATAAATATGTGATATGAATATCATGTTAAATTATTTCCTGTTCTGACGAGGAGCAGGTTAGGGAATAATGGAGGAAATATGAAAGTATACAGTTCAGAAAATCTGAATATTTTGCATCCTACTGTGTTGATGGATGTTACCTCAGAAATGTATTGTATCGCTGCTTCAGATATCAGAAAGGATGAAGAGGGCTTTGAAAGGTTAGTGTGAAGCTATTTTTAAATACAAAAGGAAATATGAGACGATTAGCACACGATCCTTTTATATATTCAGCACAGCAGCCTTGAGCTGGTAGATACTACTTTCAAGCATGCAAGTATTTCTATTGACTCCAGTGAGATTATGTCTGCGTTTAAAAATGGCCATGTGTTTCGTTGCTTTGCTGGATTGGGGCCATCCTGCTCACTGCTTTACTTGGCTTTGTCCTTTTTCTCTCTCAAATAGTAAAGCTTATAGCAAGAGAAAAGACCATGAATATCTATAGGCTAATGCACCTCGCAGAAAGAGGCAGCATAGATACAGAAAGGACAAAGGGTAGAAGATAAATATGATTTATTTTTTAGCTAGACCTAAAAAGAAAAATGGGAACATGAAAAACAATAGCTGCAATATATTTAGTTTGCAATACATGTTAAAATCTTTTATCAACATTAATTAAAATTGGCTTCGATAGAAAAACTGTCTTATTGAAAGATTGAAAGAGGATGAAAGAGCATAAACAAAGGATAATGTCAGCAATATATCCAGATGGAAAGAGGTGTGTAGCATGGTGCTGCAGGGATCTGTATTAAGTCAGGGATTAATATCTTCTCTAACCCAGGAGAGAAGTAAATAGCATTAATTACATTCAGAGATAATACTAAAGAGATACTTGGAGGACAGGAAAGTAATACAAGGAGACTTAATTATCTTAGAACCAGGATCAGAAAATACCTGTATGCTTGCACAATGCCTGACACAGCAGGTCACTGATCTTGACTGAAGCCCCTCAGAAGTAATATAATAAAAAATAAGGGATTGTTGTAAAAAGGAACAAGTGTAAAACATACATTAAAAAAAAAGAAAAAAGATGAAAATGCAATAAACAGTATCACAAGCAGTCAAGGGAAACAGCAAATTGGACAACAGTAATTCTGAAAACAACTGTTGTAAGAAGAGAGCAATTTACATGTTTTCCATAGCCATGTGGTATGAAGAAATCAACTCCTCTTTGAGGCATGCATGCAAAAAGGCATCAGATCTTGTGGCAGAAAGATAAAAGCACTTTGGTGTATGATCGAAGTATGACTGTCTTTAGAAAATTACATATGATTCTGAGCAAAGCATTACAAAGATGATATTGGCAGACTGACAGGAGAGTGCTCAAAGAAAATATATATATATATTTGAAAGGGACTGGAGGTTTAATTGTGGCTGTATGGTAGTTTTTCTTGAATTATACAATTTATTCACACTGGTTTTACACATTCATATAGTCACTCTTGATTAGAGTAAATACATGAAAACATACACATATGTAAAATTCTGGAGTATTTAAGATAAACTATAAGTAAACATAAGTCAATAAAAGAAGTACAATTTAGGTAACATTAAAAGTGTTTATATCCATACAGGAAGTCTATAAAATACAGTTAAAAAAACATCTTCCTTTCCTACAGTTTCCTTCCGGTATGTGCAGAAAATATTAATAAATATGATTAATTTTATTTATATTACACACTAATTTTTTTATGCTGTTATATTTAAATGTTATATATTGCCAGAGGAGCATGTTTTACTTTATGTCAGGTTCATTATCCATTTCTTGTGATGTTTGAAAAATTAGTTATAGTTCTTACAGCTACCTTCTATATGTTTAAAAATATTTAGAAGGACCAATTTGGTTTGCTTCTTCATGTAAATTTATAGGTGCTGTATTAAAAAAAAAACATATATAATTATAAAAGCCAAGCTAGGTTAAACATTTGAAGGAAAAAATCCCCAAAATGCTGAGCAGTTCAATAGGCGACTGTATTAAATGGGATTCAGTTGTACATGTCCACCTCTTAAAACATGCAAACCAAAAAATGAATAACACAATATGAATATCCCAATATGATAACTCACAAATTGCCAGGGAGACATCTGGCATGATTCAATAGATTTTTTTCCATGTCTAATTTGTAAGACTGATGTTATTATCAATATACTCTGAGCAAGTGGGGTTACAGGATGTTTGAACTGTGTGTGATTTATCACCTCCACTGCCCTGCAGACTGCTGAAGTGCTTTGCTGAACCAGGTCTTAACGTTTGCAGCCTTGTTAACCTTCAGGGTAAGAGCCCTGGGAGGATCAAGATCACTTCTGAACTCAGCCAACAGCTGAATTTTTAATAAAGTGACTGCCAGACAGAGAGATTTGAAATTCTGGATTTGTTTCATTAATATTGTAACTGAAAGTAATTTTTTCTAAGTCCGAATTTCTGTGAATAGACTGTCAGTATGACACCCTCTCTCCTTTTTTAATATAGGAAAACAAAGAAGAGTAAGTGTCTAAGATTCAGCTTTTTCTTAGCTATGTGAGGATGCAGATTTATCCCCATTGAATACTATTATTTACATTTTGTTTCTTCATTATTATTATATTGGAAAAAAAATACAGGTTGGATTTAAAAAAATATTTTCTTAGAAGAAATTCCTGAATAAAAGTGTTATATTTGATAGGTAGATTGAGCCTTGCTATTTTAAATCTTCAACCAAGAAATGGGTCAAAATTAAGATGCAATTAAACTGGCAACCTGGATTTGTAAGAGACAAAACTGATGGCATCTCTCTGACTCATATAACATCTATGATCATTGTTTATGGGAGTTTAGCCACTTGTGGGAACTCAATGATAATAAAACTTTTTAGCAGTTTTATAGCTCACTGTATTTTCAGAACAGTGTGGTGATGTTAAATAAAGATGCCCAACAATTCCCTTTGCAGTAAATGATTAGACTACATTATTTCTTTTGTATAGATACAGAGATCAGATGAGTTGCACAAGACAGAAATAATGATAGAGGCAGATGCAGGATTAGAAGGCAAGAATGAAATGTAGTGAGGACTTAGCTGAGTAAGTAGTCTCTCCTTTCATATTTGCTTCCAAAACCTTTAACATTGTTCCTAGATCCAAGTGGATCTTTTAAGAACAAAACTGAAGTCAAAGCTATTCTTATATGTCCTGCTTATTAGAGGGAGAGACTTCAAAGTCCCAATAATCACATCTTTCTACATCTAATTTCAGTAGTGGGATATGATTCAACAGAATTGCCTTAAGTGATCTGACCAGCCAGCAGATTCAGCTCCTATATGGAATGTTTCCAATCAAATATAGCAACATTTCATCAAAATGTGCCATCTATGTTGTGCAAAACACAGAACCAGCTTGCCTTTGTAGAAGTGTAATTTCTTCTGAAATATGAGTTGCAAACACAACAACAAATCTATTTTGGTTAGATTAAATATCTATGGAAGATCTGGGTCAGAGAAGGTGATTTTTAATTTAAGTTACTAATATGCCATCAATTATTAAGGAGGAAAGGAGGTTTACTCTGTGTTTTAAATCTCCTAAAGGTTTGGTGATGGGCACTATTCTCACTTTTAAAAAAAAACCCAACCCTGTAACTTGATATTTTTATGCACAGGTAGGTCACACACTGTCGTTTCCAAGCTGATACCAAATAAGACAGAAAGAAATGGCCACACACTGAACAGTTTGTAGTTGAATTACTTTGTTGTCATACAAGCTTTGGTTTAGGGCTAAGGAAACAATATAGGGAAGGTAGAACAGAGCTTCAAAGAGTTGTTAGAAACCCCAGTAAAGCTATTTTTACTGGTTTCTCCAACAACTGTGTTTTGCAAATTTTTCTGTAGATGGTTTGGCTTGTTTCCTTCTCACTGATACAGATAAGCCTCTGTAGATTGTTTGTTTTCAGATGTCTCCTTTCAATAGCACTAAAATAAATTGCAAATATGACATGTATATCTCTCCTACTGATTTAATCTCACTGTTACACTCTGAATAAAACAGGGAAGGGGGAGGGTGCCCTCAAATTAATGTGTTTTTCAATGCTCCTTTTAATAATGTTTATTTGACCATAAATTTTGTATTATGAACAATATTTTTTTTTCCTACTTGATAATGACTGCATGTATTTTTTACCTTTTGGCCTAATTTTTGCAGCGAATTTACTGCTCATGAAAATTCCTGAGTTAATAACTTAGAGACTGAATTATACTAATTCACTCTCAGGCTCCAGCAAGCTGTAGTGTAAAACAAAATATTCAAGTCATTAACAATCCCCCACCCCCTTTTCCATCCTCTTTAATTAAGCGTTTCCTCTCAGAAGGTAATACAGATTGAGGTTATTCAGTGTTTTTGCAGCAGTCGTGACTGTGGAAATGCTCCACAGTGGGAACTGTCTGAAAGGGAAACTCCACAGGAAGGAAGCTGGCAGGGAACCAGGGGAGAGGGGGATACAGACTACAGTCCTGACACTGAAAATTACTTTATACATGGCCCGGGACTATTTTTTATCTATCAATTTTTTTTTATCTATTTTGTCTCTATCAATTTCCTCCATGGAAATGAGAGGATAAGAAAAGGAAGGACAAGAGGTGTATGAACTGACTAAGCAGTAGGCTTCCATGATGCTCAGGAAGGCCTTGCATTGACAGCTGACGAGTGTAAGGTACTGGAAATATGCCTTAACAATTGCCAACAGAACTGTACCCCCCTTTTTTCCCTCTTAGCTACCAAACCTCATTAACAAACCTGTTTTCTATCACCTACCGAACCACATTCCTCTCCTCCCATCTACCAAACTTCATTCCTACCACACCACCTCCCCACCACCTGTCAGGCTTAAAGTGGCTTACATCAGGAGTCATTCACTCATCAGGAGACCATTCCACAATCAGGATGCAGAGCCACCCAAAAGATAGCTATTCACACATCAGGAGCCATTCACACATGGGACCTTCCCTCATCCACCCTGAAGCATTCCCACAGCCAGGTGGAAGGTTGTGGCTATGCTAAGGATGACTAGAAAAAGGGAGCATTCTGCCATGGAAAGGGGAACCAAGCAACCAGAAGAACCAAGCAACGGGGGTACAAGACAACCAAGGAAGCCCTGGAGACATCAAGGAATGTCTCCCTCCTCCCCAACAGACCCGGAGACACTGAAGAATACTCTGCCATCGGATGGGATGCTGTAGCTCCATGGTGGTAGATATAGCCCCCCCGCCCTTCTCTCTCTCCCTCTTTTCCACTCTCTCTCCTACTCTCTATCTCTCTTTTCCACCCTTTTCTCTTTCTTCCCCCCTTCCCCTGCACGTCTGTTGTGGGCCAAATAAAGCAACTTTAACCTTGACTCTATTTCAAGTCTTAATTCTGTTCTCCAAGAATTGAGAAGTTCTGGTCATGATAAAACACCTAAATAATTGGACGTCACTTGGGTGCCCCCAACCACCCAGAGTGATCTGAGGATCGGTTGGAACACAAGGGCATTTAACCTCTGCCAAATTAAGCCTTGTCTAGGTTATGGATCGTGACACTGAGCATTAAGATATTTTGTGCTATATTAAATACGTCTCCCCAGGGCTTTCTTCTCAGAGTTGTAGCTATGTGTGGTGGTTGACTATCTAAAGTAGACAGTCCCCTCTGCCTGGGGAGATAGCGTTTCTCTGGTGCTCCGCCAGCCCCTCAAGTTGCATTGAGACTCTTTACTGGAGGATGAACCAGGAAGGTACTAGCCATGTTCCAGTACATGTGCTGTATCCCAGTCATTTAGTACTAAACCTGTCGGTTGCCACAACAAAGACAAATCCTGTGAGCTAAATTTTTGAAGATATACAATTTTGTTAGCCCTTTCCTTTCTATAAAGGAGGTGGGAAGATGTAGAAGAAATTCAAGTGCAGTTTTCCTTTAGTATTTGCATGTACTTTAGCTGGCAGAATAAATAAAAGGGAAAAAAATAAAATATTGCCTGATAAAAGGAAGTGTTATTCACAGTAGTATATTAAGATTATAGGGTGAATCCTCTTTACCAGATGTAGGAAAGCACTAAGGAATTCCCTCTTGTAACTGCAAATTTTTCAGTTAATAACAGAAGTATTAATAAATCAAGGTCCATACTTATATGTCCAAAATATGTTTTTTTTTATGGGAATATCTTTAATCAAAACTGTTTTTAATGAGGAAAGTCCCTCAAAGGTTTAATGCTAAATACTGCATTAAAATGTACTTTCACATAGCAAATTATTAATAATGTATACATTGTATTTTATGGTTTCATGACAGTTATTATAGGTGTACATTTTTAAACTTAGATTTTAGTTTTTCATAGACTTACCCCCATTTTAAATATAGATGTCAAAATATGATTAAGAGAGGCATTTTTTCCCCAAACATTTTCATGCTGAGCACAGCAGTTACAGTAATTGCTTCTCTCTCTGAGAAGAAACATGTGGGTTCTTAAA
This sequence comes from Zapornia atra, assembly GCA_013400835.1. Taxonomy (NCBI): domain Eukaryota; kingdom Metazoa; phylum Chordata; class Aves; order Gruiformes; family Rallidae; genus Zapornia; species Zapornia atra. Next base: position 13,707 of record VZTU01018848.1, read on the forward strand.
TTCTAAAGTAATAGACACCTTCTCTAGACTGAAATAATATGGCTTTCCTCTGGAGGGAAAATTGCTATGCCATGGAGAAGGTTAATCTCTTCTGAAAGCGGTTCCAGTTTGGAATTCTGACAGTTTTCATGGATAAAATTCTTCTTGAGAAGCAATATAGGATGGGGAGAAGGCATTATGCAGAATAATGCCCTTCACTTTTTAACCTTTTCCCCCCAGCAGCAATTCTGCTGTGGTTTGCAGCTTTCCTATTCGGTTATCATTGAGTACGGAAGGATTCAAACTCATTTATACAGATGTTGATGGTGGATGTTTGGGATGCATGTAAGAGGCTGAGTACATATCCCAGGTAAGGTTTTTACTTGCTAAGTTACTGCTGTGACAGGAAGAAATCGCATGCAGATCAAGAGCTGGGGGTCCAGTGTCAGCATTGACACAACCCACAACTGTATTACATTCAAGTCAGAGGGTGGGTGGCTCGGCATGAGTTCAGAGATAATTACACAGTGTAGGCATGTTGCTAAACATGCACATGGCAGAGAGAGCTAAAAAAGAGAGAGGAGATTAAAAAAAAAAGCGTAACATAGGGTTAACCTAAATTAGCCCATATCCCAGGTGTCCTAAATAAGGCTGTAGGCAGAAACGACCCTCCTTGAAACCTTCAGCTCCAACCCTTTCCCTGGAGATCATGTCAATGTTTTTTGGTTTTTTTTTTTCTTGTCCTGCAACTGAACAGGGAACAATGTCTTATTTGAAAATGTTGCTGAAAGAAATAAAAATTAGGTGACAGCCCTGTTTTACTTGGTGATAGGAAACTTGAAGAGGAAAATGCGCAGGTGCAGCTCGCTCCTTTGCCTGGACTGTGCAAAACCATATCTGTTTTAAGGAGCATATCCATGAGGTTTTGAAATACCCTGGATGTTTTCAACCTCTTCTTTTGTTTTGGTTGGTTGGTTTTTAAAGATATGCCACTGCCTAAAATGAAATTCTACATCAGCTGGATCAAAACAGGAGTAAGACTAAGGGAGAACATAGCCATTGGACCTAATGGCTATAATGCTATAAGAGCTTTTGTGCTGATCTTTTTTTTTTTTTTCCAGGTCTGTTTTAGTGCTTTATTGAGACCACATGAGGAAGTGAATACCATTATTACTGGATAAGAGAGGGAATCTAGGGGGCTGAAGGCTGAAAAGTGCCCCGTTTCCTTGGTCTGAGTTTTCAATTCAGTGTTGGTAAGTCCCCATTTGGGAGTTCCAAAAGAGGTTTTACATTGCCTCAGACAGAATGACACTGAGGTGGATCTCTCCACCTCACTGTAACCTATGCATAACCTATGGCTACTGTATTATGCAATGATACACAGAAGTGATACAATATCATCATCTCTTAAACAATGTGGAGAAATGCAGACTTCTCCAAACAAAACCCTCAAGAACTTACAGTAGAACTTTAACAATTGGAACGAATAACAAAGAGCTGGTATATATTGGAGAATCTAAAGGGGAAACAGAATGGATAGCACTTTCAGTAGTAGCTATATGACAACTATATTTAGCTAAAGGCTGCCTTCTAGAGACCCTAACAAAATAAATTAAACTGCCTAGGCTGGCACCTGCAAAAACATTACCTGCAGAAAGGTAAAGGAGTGAGAAGGTAAAAATTTTAAAGCCCGGGATTGCAGTAAAATTATCTATTTATTTGTGATTTGGCGAATTTTGGTTTTGCTTACCTGTTTGCATCGTTATGCAGACACTGTTTTGCATCCTGTTTTGAGACATTCTGGTTCTGTATTTTCTTGCTGATATGAGAACATTGTAACATTTTTAGTTACTTTAGAAGAGTTTTGTAAATGAAGTTCTGTTTTATATGGGACTGTAGCTCATACATTTATTGTGGTTTAAAAATGGAGAGTAATTTGTGGCATATGTTTGTATCACTATAAAAGAATTGAGCAAAGCAAGATTAATGCAAATTAGGCATTATTGTGCTCAGAGGCATCTACTACTAAAAACGTTCAGTGTAATGAAGGGTGAATGTTGTGCATGATTAAACTAGTCATATACAAACAATAGCTCAAAGAAACAAAGCATAATTTTAGAATCCAATTTTCTTCTCCGACACCCTCCCATTCCCACAGTAAAGACAGAGAAAATGTGAGGAAAGGAAGAGAAGAACAGGTAGAAACAGAATGAAGAATACACACTTCACTACTGAAAGCAGAGATGAGCTGTTCAAGGAGAAAATGGACCCAAAAGCAGTGATCATTAACTGGGCTTCTATGAAGTTTGGGGATTACTCGTGTACAAATTCAGCCTAACAGCAGTAAAGGAGAGATGTGCACCCAAAATCTGAAGTATTCTTCTCAGTGTTTTACATATCAGATTTTGTTTGTAAGCCAAAGCTGATTTCTGTATGTTATCTTTACAGAAAAACAGATTAAAATAGCACTCCCAGAAGGCAGCTCACTTTAATGATTATTTGAGGACTACCTTAGACTGGAATAACTAACTTCTTGCTGGCTGAATGATATGAGATTAATCCCTTGGGTTCTGATATCAAACGAAATCTGCTATATAAATGACTGAACAGATAGTGTCTTGTCTTGTAATGACCTCAGTACATGCTGATTCTTCTGTCAATAGGGATTGGATCACATTGGACATGTAAGGAGTATGGCCAAGATGGAATCTCAGTATCAGTCTTAAATTTCTAAATCATTCCGTTAAAGGGATTTAAATTACAGAGCTTCCAACTGTTGGTTTATATACCAATAAGTGACTGTTAAAATAAATTTCCTTGGGCAGACAACTTAAGATTATGTCTAAAAGCTAAAACTATATATAACTTCCAGCAACATCAACACCATTTAAACATTTTGTTTCAATGGTCTTCTGAACGAAAATAGTTACAAAATTAAGATTTATTTGGATTAGGTTTTAAAAATTCTACTTTTATATATATATATATATATAAAGATAAAGATCTTTTTTCTTCTGTATTTCAAGTATTGATTGTTTTAATTTCATTTGTTCCCAGAAGTAGAATCAGTTGTTCAATTACACTTAGGAAATTGTATTTAGAGCAACACTAATGCTAACGACTTATTTCTTCTGCATTTAAAGATAAAAAATATTCTTCTGATTTCCTGAAACAACCTGGACTCTTTTTATTCAATAAGTTTTCCTTTATTCACTGAATATAAAAATCTCTGATACTGTCTTTTGCCCTCCAAGTCTGGGAGGCAGAACCTTGCCTTAAAGTCCTTGTCTGTTTTCACCAAAGAGATTCAAGGGAGTCAGACACTTCTGAACAGCTTAAAGATAAAATGAATCAAGTCTGAGCTCTGACAATATTCTCTTTATGGAGGAGCTGCCCTCTATTTATTGCATGGATTGTTTATATTAATGCCTTTGGTTTAAGTGTTCTTCTGAGTAACAAATCCCTTAGTTGTTCCAATATTTTCTATGCTTTTTCTGTCACTATAGAGACATATTGGAGTGCACTAGCTGGATATCTTTCTGATAAAACTGAATCAAAAGACACACACCAAGAACACATGCAGAATCCTACAGCCATTAATGGGTACTGAGACTAGAGCTAATTCCAAGTAACCCTCCCACCTCCTTGTCCGAAAACACGTACAGAATGCACACCGGGTCTTCAGCACTCTTTCTTTACAGAGTTTCACTACAGATCTTCTCTAGGCATTGCACAGCTTGCTAAAGCAGACTCACCTTCAATCATTTGGTATTTCCTCTATTGCTTATCTTTTAATGGTACTAATGAATTTTGGAAGACTTGTGTTTCTTGGCAAAAATTATTTAGCTTTTTTTTTGGTAGAGTTGCACACTGTTTTTTATGTTCTCTCCTCCACACCCTATTTTTTCATTCTCTTATGCACTTTGACATTATTAAATTTAAAGAAAAGAACATAATCCCCTATAACAATAATACAAATATGCACTGGCAATTCTTTCAATAAAAATATTCTTTATCTTCTTTTCCAGTTACTGAGTTGGTTTCAAACAACATCCCGCTTTGCATTGCCTTTAAGTAGTTACACATGAATTATGTACAAAAAGTACTGATAGCATGACCTGAACTCTTCCAAGCCCAGAGCAGTTAAAGAATCTACATCTGTGTTCCATCTTATTTTTTCATATATATTGCATCACATAAACTATCTTGAACTCTATTCTTATTTTTATTCTAATTCGGAGGTGTCACCAAACTCCTGTGGGAAACACTGGGGTTGTTTTAAATTTTCTCTTTGACACACATAAAATTCTTCATCCCTTCATACTTAATAATTATTTACCTACTTACTGTACAAAATTTCAAAAATATTTACTTAAAATTAGAGTTGATTTTCTATATATATACACCAGTCTGATATTTGGCTTCCATCAGAATTCAAGGAGCTAAATTTTTTTTCACTCCTAGAACGACTTGATTTAAATTCAGAGACCAGATACACTGTTCTAAAAAGAAAATGAAGAAATTTTTCAAGCATTTGGTAAGAAAAGAAATAACCCAAACAATTCATTGACTGTATCCTTTTCATTTCAGATATGTGCAGAGAGGAGTCTTAATTTTCAGTCAATAAAACATACAATCGTCTGATTTCTGCTCTAAAGGATTTATTTTTTTTTTCCCAAAAATGTCCTTATCCAACCGAACTTGCTGCTTATTCCTGAGAAACTTATCGTTCCAGTTGTATTTCAAGGCCTACCCATACTACCTGTCTCTCAGGTTCAGCTCAAGGAGTGTGGAATGGAAGAGAAAAATCTGGGAATAGTTTGAAGACTGGCTGGCTCTTCAGGGAAAGAAGGCACATTGTATGGGAAGGTCTAGATTATAGGGAAGTGAGCAGGGATATGAAGACTGATTATATACACTCAATTTTAAAAAACTACGTGGTGTAAGGAACAGCAAGGTTGTCTGTGCCAGACAGGTGGCAGAAAAGTCCTGTCACCTGAGTGTTAACAAACTGTGCACTCTGGGACTGGCAGACACAGCTCAGGGTCTCCATTAAGTGTTTTGAGCACAGTGCTCTAGTTTAGTCAAAATGTATAATGGTATTAATTAACTCCACAGGGATTAAGGATTAACCATATCAGCATTAGAAACTGGAGATGATTGATAATAGTATTTTAGTTATTTCTTTTGTAAAACAAGGAAAATATTTTATTTACAACTGAACATAAGCCCATATTCATAACTAAATCACCTCTATAATTGAAATAGTCCTAGAACTAATAAAGAAATGTAATGGTCTTAGCAGTATTAGAAGGAAAGAAATTTATTAACTGTTCTTGAAATAAAGATTCTAAATAGTTTTCTTTATTAAGCATGGTAATTTATCTTCAGCATATATGACATTTTGAAGAAAAAATACAAACTAATAGACCTCTTACAGCACTATAAGCAAGACAGTGCAATGAAACTTCTCAGAAACAGAATCTATACACACAAATCCCAAGGGTAGAATACACTGGGAGTTATTGACCTTTGAAAAATCTGATACTGCGAGTGTTTTCCATGCAATAATGTACCCAGGAGACACAGAGTAAACATGTTGAAATATGAACAATGATTTCAAATTTGCTACTACAAAAGAAAGGAAAAACTTTAGGCCAAATGCTACCTTGACAGAAGAAGTTTCAGTTCTTTTCATTCAGCTATTTTCATTCAGTTTAACTGAGTTCAATTCTGCTGGTTTCTAACAGTCTTTGTCCATAGACATTGGGATTCCAGCCATATGCCTGTCACCATTAAATGTGATCATGGCCTATTTTATCTCCAACACTTTGTTAAGGCCAGCAGAAGACCAGGACAATGCCCACATCTTCCTTTCAGATAAAACAGAGCATTTCTGTATATTTTTATTGCTTGCTAGTAACCCTATTTGTTGGAGGTAGATGTCCGACAATTATTATTATTAGTTACCTTTCCTAATGTCTAGCCAACATTAGCTAAATCTCAGCCAGGTAATGTTGGCAGGTGATATTTTGGAGAAATTTCTTCCTTCGCTTCCTATTGATGATTCCCACTGTCAAGTTGCTTGAAGCTTTCTATACAAAGACCCTGGGCTGTTTGCATGCATAGTAAACCATAGCAGAGAGAAAATAAAAAACACCAGAAAATTTCTTTTTGTCACTAATCAGAAGCAGACGTAAAGATTCATGTATTTATATCCTCCATGCTCAATTTTATATTATAACAGCACTCTGCTGTTTTCTGTGTGCTGTCAGAATTGGAAAGAGAAGTCAGCTTCACACTTTTATAGCAACAATGTCCTGCCCAAGCTCTACAATGAATTTGCTGCATCAAATTATTTACTGTAAGATAAAGATATCATTATAGCTTTGACTTACATACAAAGATGTTCAGAGTGAAGTAAATCCCCATTTGTAAGTTAAAGGAAAGTAAAACAAAAACCACCTTCTGCTCTGTTTTTCCTAAAGTCATATAAATCATAATTTTAGTGTAATTATTGGGCATTGAATAAATGCCGTCTACTGCTACTATTCTACTCTTTTAACCCTCCTCTTTTATGATTTATATTGTTTTTATTTCTTGAAAGGTAAAGAGCAATGGAGTTTAAAATACTGTGGCCTCTTTGTATTCTGTATAATAGATGATTTTTATTTTTGGTTTGTTTGTTTGTTTTTTTTCTTTGTGTGTGTTTGTTTGATTTCTACAATTGAATCCTAGGATTTACTACAGTCCCAGATTTTCAAGAAGCCCTGGTAGAATCTCACAGATTTTGACAAGAAGGAAAAGACTGGATTCAGCTGTATCAGGAAGGAGTAGCCTAAGTGAAAGGGAGAAAGTATATGAGCATACATTATACAATAAAATTATATGAGCATACATTATA